>OMLF01017163.1:33124-88440 GCA_900302615.1 Holocentrus rufus | reverse complement strand
GTGGTCCACGAGGGCCAGGACAGCGGATACATCTTTGGTCTCCAGAACCTGATCACCATCATCTCGGAGCTGGAGGACCACAGCACAGACTAAACCGACAGAACACACACACATGGACATGCTCACACACACACACACACATTACACACATTTTACACAGTCTCTCTTTTTATGGCCCTCGGACAAAAACAGCAGGGCTGGACTACAGATGAGGAGAGGAGTTTCCTTTTCCCCGCTCCTCATCTCGATCGTCGTAGCCAGCCTCTCACGGGTCGCCCCGTCTCTGTCGTTGGTGCTCCTCGATGTTTCCGTTCTGTGCGTCTGTCTGCAGGATATCGAGCAGACCTGGAGGTAACATAGAAGAGCCATGTGTGTGATCTTCTGTTTAATCGACTCAGTGTTTTACCCATTGTCACCTTGCTGCGTTTTCATGTCTGAAAAATGTTTTAACCCAGTTCATCGTTTAGGGAAAAAAAAAAAAAAAAAAAAAGTTAGACAGCAAATAAAGAGCAGTTTGAAATCCAAGACGGCAAACATGTTGTCCCTGTGTCCCATTCCAAAGAAAGTGCCAGCATTTTGCACACATGAACAGGCACATTTGAACACATTGTGCTGAATGAGACTTGCTGTGTGCTGTCAGTGGGACAGGGCTATTCTGAGAGAGTTTTATCTGTGTGAAGACGAGAGCTGATGGGAGGAAAGGTAGTGATATCTCACCCTCCATCCTTCTTTCCTACATGTTCATTTTGCTATCCCTCGTTCCCCGTTCCTCCTCATTCAAAGAGACTATATTCATATAGTTACCAGAGACAGATGATATAGAGATATTTATTTATTTGACATGTTTCGTAAAATAAACTAAAAAAATTTAAAAAAAGAATGTGAATGGAGAATACTACATTCCATGTTATTAATGTTACAATAATGATATTAATGAATATTGTTATTTGACATGTTCAGATACCTCTATCTTGTATATCCGTGTTGTCCACAGTTTGTTGGAGGGGAAATAAAGACTTGGTTTGTGCTAAATTGTCTGTTTTTCTCATTGCTGACAAGGTCACCACTTTTTTCATCAGTGCAGATACAAACAGCAGATTATACAGATGCTGAAAATAATGTGCATTGCAGAATTGGCAGCAATCAAATTTCATGTAAATGTGCAGCATGGGAGGTGGGTCCCTTGGTTTGTACGCAAGTGTGTGTAAATGAGGAGTCAAATGACTGCGTGCTGAGTGCCAGCCAGTGCCAAGCACATGATGAAAGATTAATTAATGTCCCTTCAGATACCCTGGAAACTATGATAGGACTGCAACTCAATATGAGCAGGCTGTCAGGGCCCAGTCTCACCACCTGCTGAGTGAAAAAATAACTGGAGCACATCCCAAGCCGGTGGAGTTTTAGATCATATTAGATCTGCACAGCACAGCCAAGATAGGAGATTCTCCAATACATTTCACTAGACTTGTTTATACCAGCATAAAAGCATTCTTCCACTGCAGAGGTGGTTAAATAGTCACAGAGACCTATTCTGGCAGATAGATGGGATAGATGACTGGTATGGCTACCAATGTGAGATCATACAGCGAGCTGTGAGATCACCCTCGGCTGTCTCGCCAGTCCTGCTCGTCTGCAGCCAGTCCGAGGCAGAGAGAGGAGTGAACGAGCCGGTCTCCAAGTCAGGCATCTGCTCCCTGATGAATGCATGAGTCACAGGACTGACGGTCTGCTTGGAGAACAGCTATTAACCAGACACACAGGCTTGTGTCAACAGTTTGCACGGGCCATTAGCATTTCAGTGTCGTCTCTTTAGAATATGCCATCAGTCTGGAGTAAGATGGGGCAACCAGAGGTGGAAAGAAACGGCCCTACCCGCTCTGGTTAGTGTATTTGAGTAAATGTTTAGTGTCAGAGAATAAACTTAATTTTTGAGAAACATTTTGATGTTGAGTAGATGTTCATACAACAGCCAGGACCAAGCACATAAAGCACCAACATGGAAGCTGAGACAGTGTCCAAAGTCAAGCTGGTACCTACAACCTTTTTTGCAAAATCAGGATCTAAATGTGACATTGTGAGGCAACACATATTTCTAAGTTGTGTTCATAAGACTGACAACTCTGTCACAACTTATTTCTTATAATTAATGAACATAGTGTATAAAGTGTCGTTCGGTTTCTTATGTCACTTTCTCTGCAAAGTTGATATTTGTCTTTGTCATGACAACTTGCCAACACAGTGTCAGCTTTGCAGTTAAAGTTCCATAAGTGACCAAAGGATTCCTGACAGTCTTATCTTAATGGAATTTATTAATGTTAATGACAGCTAACACGTCACAATCATGACAGTTTTATGAACATTTTATTAGCTGGATAAGTGGATATACCTGTCCAGTATTTGTTTTTGGTGCTAAACCAAAGTCATCTTTACTTCCGACATCCAATACCTAAAGCTAAACAGGCTCCACACGCAAAAAATCTTCTGTTTTGCAGGTCTATCCTGGCCAATGAGATTTCTGCATGCCACCTGTTAACCTTTGTGTTTTGCATTTTCGGCAAGTAAGTGTTTACAAGTAATTCAGTACTAATATTTTGCCCTTACTTGAGTGATTTTTAAAGTCCCTGGAGTAAAATATTTCAGTCAGTTCTAACATTCTACATCTGTAGCTTAAGCATCTTATAAGCGTCCCGTTGGCTGACCATCAATCATCATACATGCTGTGCAGTGCGGCTTGTTGTCAGTCTCACAGATAGTCTATACTATAATCCACTTACTCTGTTGTGGTCCAGGACATCCTGACCCCTCTCAGTACGGGGTCACGACCGAGTAGACAGGCACTTCTAATCTTTAAGAGGCGAGGGCAGGGTGGGTGGATGGGAGTGTGTATGATGGGGAGAGAGGGGGTTTGCTGTGTGATTGCAGCAGGACAGAAAGACAGATAGATAGATGAGGGGATGAAGAGAAGGAGGCGATAAGCTCTTCCATCTCCACTGGGAAGAGGGGGGCGGCAGTTGATGTTGTGTAACAGCTTCAGGGTCAGTGGGCTGTTTTTATCTTCTTCCTACCAGCAGAATGATCCCATTCTGTCATCTTTGCCCATGTGTGTGTGTGTGTGTTTTACGGCACATGCATGTATTTATTTATCATGCTACTGGTGATGCGAGCCTGCATACCAATGCATGACCTTGTGTGTGTGCATGTGAGTCTGAGCCTGTTGCTTTGTAAAGGTTGCCACTGGAAGTAGACCAGTTGTATAACAGCGGTTAGCATCACTATGGCAACAACAGCATAGTATCTGTCTCAGCCTTTACTATCAAAATGGGAATGAAGTGGTGTTCTACATTTTCAGGCTGCTGGAACCACACCCTGATTGATCACAATCTCCTTATAGTACTCACTCTGTCCGAAAGTAGTGACACTGTCATTACTACGTTCATTCACTTTGTATGACTTGATACTGCTCCACTATTATACATCTAATGAGAACTGAATCAGATTCAATCACAGTGAAAAACAGTAGAAAAATTATGGAATGCATGTACTTCTTATAGAAATCTAATATGAGCATATATGTCATGTAATTTACATATATAGTTGAGGAAAAAAGGAAAAAAAAAGAACTGACTTCTCATAATGTACTTTCTGAATCCAAAATACAAACGTTTGTTCTAAAAGCAATAAAACATGGTGTTTAGATATCTATTTATGCCAATTAAAATTCATGAGTAGCCCATTTATGAACATATATGTGTAACTTACAAAGATGTATATATGAAAACAACATATTGTCCTTATATGGTCATATATGTGCTCCATACCTGCTCAACATACAGCACATATACATCAGTGGCAGCTGATGACGCATGTATTTCTAATTTATGTAGGACATACAGTATATACCCACATTTGAAAATGTGACAAATATGTTTCATATATGGGTAGTTAATATGGACAAAAAAATCCTTGTAAATATGTATGCAGATTCCTTATGTGTCTATATGACAATGTCATATGGGAAATCTATTGTACAAATACATTATATCAATAATAATGATGAAAATATAATCAAATTTTGTGGATGCGCTCTAATCCAAAGCAAATAGCACCATGACATATGCTGTTCAATTTCTGGTTCATCACTTCTGTTTTTACCTTCACCTCTGCTCAGCACTGAATTATTTTCTCATCTCTCAGTTGACTGTTCATTAACTGCAACAGACCAAACTATTCAATAACAAATAACAAATCCACTGAATGACTGCCTCTCTATTCCACAGCTAAATATCCTAGACCTTTGTCTCCTGTGTCTCTGGTGCAGCTGTGAGTATGGGAGGACAGTCCAGACCAGACCAAATGTTTCTGTCAACACCGCAGCTCCACCCTACATTTGGTTATATGATGCTTACGGGATTTGTTCTCTCTCCAATAGAATCAGGGACATAACAACATTAGGAAAACACTGTGGGACTTCTAATTTGGTTTCAGTGACTTTGCATGTTTGTCTGTCTTTGTGTGTGTGTGTGTGTGTGTGTGTGTGTGTGTAGCTCTCCTTTAACACCTAGATAAATCTTTGAACACAAGCTTTATTTTCTCATTGCTGTCACATTGGTTTGTGTCAGCATGAAATCCCAGAAATCAGAAACGCTATAGAATTTAAGCTTAATTCCTCTTGCATAAATCCGCCCACATAATCATTCTTTTTCCCACATTCACACACACACACACAGACACACACACACAGCTCTGCATGTCTAACACACCGATTACTTCAGTATACATCCCCCATCAGTTTAGGGAAGCTGGATTCAGGATTACGATTACACCAGAGAACAGGACCAAACTGTGAGGCGTCAATGGTCCGACGCACAGGAGAGGACGCACCTACATGCGATCCCAGGCAGAATCTCTCACTGAATCGCTCCATTGTCTGTCATGTAATTTACAAACATGCAGTGGACTCTGCCGCCTCAGGCTGTGAAAACAGAGCGAGGGTTTATTGAAAGCAGCCAGCGTTGTTGTAGCCAAAGTAGCCCTGAACTCTGCTGCTCTCTCTTCCTCCTTTCGTCTAGGAGAGAGAACATCAGGGCAAACTGCATGCTGAAATCTACAATATGCAAACACAGAAGTCAAGGACCTTTTCTGAATTATTAGGATCTAGTCCAGCAAGTAGCATTTATTTCAATAAAATTTCTACTTTTAAAACTCTTTGTCTGGTATTCCTTTGGCCAAAAAAACCCCCCAAAGCTTGCTTGCTGCTGCCTCTAGTTTTAGGAGGTGGAATTTAATTAAAATAAGTGTTGCTGGGTAGACTGGATGCATGCCAGACTGAGCAGCGGAGCGTGGAAATAGAGATTATGTCCTACAAGGCATTTATATTTAGCTGTGAGGAAGGGAAACTGTCAAATTTTGGTATTCAGGTTGACTTAACCTTCACTCCCACATAAAGGCAGAGAGAGAGAGAGAGAGCTCAGCATGAATCGGGGATGGCGCCAAGGCTGTTTTGACAGGCGTTAAATTGAGCCCACATTATTACTTCAGGCAGTGAATGGTGACAAGCTCTGCACAGGCAGTTATATAAATGAGTGGATAATGAAACGGGCGAGAGAGATGAGAGAGGTGAGACGGAAACACACAGAGAGAGAGAGAGAGAGTACAGAATGCCTTTCTACTCCTTCTCATGCTTCTGGAGATTATGCCGAGAGAAAAAAAATCATGAGATGAAGATGATGATGGTTGCAGGGATTAATCAGATGACCTGCTGAGATCCGTATATGATCTGATAAGATTAAGCCTGCAGTGATGTGTGTGTAGGTAAGAGTTTACCCACTGAAGCACATAATTGAAGGCCCATCCTGAAGTTGGTTTCCAGGTCAGGTTGGCAGAGATTAGGCAGCTGCGCTTTCCTCTAAAGACGACATGATGAGAGGACAGAGGCAGAGCCGCGTGCCAAGGCACCAGCTGTGCTCCGCAAGGGATAAATCTGCTCCACCGCGTCTTCGTGAGGCCCGAGCTGCGGCTGAGCGAGCAGCGTGAGCGCTGGCTCGGTAACTCAGTGCCACACCTTCGGCTGGTATCCATCGGGTTTGTTTACTTCTTCATCAGCCTCAGGCAGCGGCCAGATCCTCGGCTCTGTCTTCACTTCACAGGTTTCAAATTACAGGAATAAAAATTTGCCTCTATTAAAGCGGCCTATGTAAAATGGCATTGGGGCAAACAACCTTCTGCCTCAACTGACAAAAGAAAAAGGTAGAATTAGCACAGAATTTGATGGTTGAGTCTACAGGGTTCTCATCATTAGACCAACAATGAGGACCCTTTAAGGGTTAGGGTTAGGGTTAGACTCACCTGATGAAAAACGTGGAATAAGCATGAAATCTGAGGGTTGAATTTACATGGCGCTCATCGTCAGCCTGACTCACTGCTAAGTTACATGCTTATTTATTTATTTATTTATTTTGGCAATTAAATTTAAAAGGTCCTTATTTCAATCAATTCTCAATTCGACATAGTGCACCTTTAATACACAGATATGATCGATAATGTTTAGTAAAGATATACTGTTAAAATTGGAGTGGTTACATTCTAAGTCATCACATTTTCTTTTACACAAGCGACTCCAGTAAACACATCACAGCTGACCTCTGACTCTCCTCACTGAAATCCCTCCAATCAGGCCAGTTTGCAGGAAGTTTGCAGCCAGTGTTGTGGCTGTACAACCTGTGAGGACCGAGTCTTCAGATTCATTCAATTTAACTAATTCAATCACAGCTTTCAACTGAATTTAATTTATGTGCAAAACATCATTATAAAGAGCTACAGAATATTTGAAAACAAAACATGAAAACTGACACATTGGGCTGACGACGGTTCCAGGAACGGCTTACTAAACTGTAAGTGCCAAAAATGGTTGCACGGTATAAGCCAAACATTATTTGGCACTGGATGAGAAAATGATGCATTAAACCAATTCTGCCTTTTATCCTCTTCTGTAACGTGTTCCTGCTGCAACCCCTGTCTGAGACTTAACCACGATAATGAAAAGAGGACCCATGTTTAGTGGCTTTTAACCACTTAATACAATCAACTTGGCCACATTCAGTTACAGCAAGAGAGGGAGAGCGAGAGAAAGAGAGAGGGAGAGAGAGAGAGATGGCAAAAGGAGGAGAGGAAAAGCAAAAGCGAGCTGAGCTGTAATTAGAGAGTTGCATAACAGCGGCTGTGACATTGTCTTGCAGGCATCGGGGCTATAGGTGGCCCTAGGCTTCTGCCGTACTCGGTGGTCCACTCTGTCAAACAACTTCACACTGACCCCCTAATTACTATAATGAACTATCAGTGGCTCAGAATAACATAAAACACACTCTTTATCGAAGCCTCCACATAAAGGTCATCTGAAGGAATCCTGGGCTTTTGCAAGGACTCCGGTCCGGACAGTAAATTACATCATCATGCATAGATTGAATTAATTGGGAGATTACAGTTTAGGCCAAAAGTTGAAAAACAAAAACCAAAAAAGAAAACAAACTCTGTGAAACACTTTTGGTCATAAGTGGCTCTGTCGGCCTGAGAGAGCATCTGTTGCCCGGAATCTGGTTTCAATGACGGCTTCAGTTCTAAATCTGTTGTCGTTATGAGTATATTACAAAATGAAAATGCAAACATTACAGCCAAGGATTCTAATGTGGATCTTTCTTTAACCAACACTTTAACACCACTGATAATATACGATCCCCTTCCCCTCTGTGTGAGCCAGGCTCTATTCTGAGTGGTGGGTTTACATAACTCCTGAATATGTATTTGTGTGTGTGCATGTGCACGCGCATGCACACACACACACACACACACACACACACACAGCACCAACATATTTGTGCATGAGCGTGCGGTATGTGTGATGATGCTCCAGCTGGTGAACAGTTCAGGACTGAAGGAATACTGAGAAGTCTGATGGATGGGAATGGAGTGACATGGTTATTTAGGAGGCCTCTCTCTCTCACACACACACAAACACACACAAACACACATAAATGTTAGCATAGACAAGGTGCTCAGTGTTCGACAGATACAATTCTACTGCACAATTACTGTACAATTACAAACAATTACACATTTTCTTGTTTGCTTGAGTCAAATGGGGTTTTACTCTGTTATACAACCAATAGCTGTCACATGGTTGTGCACCGACGAAGCATATGGACTTATAGATCCATGATTGAAATTGATGGAGCACTGCTGCGGTGAATGGCCTATTGTTTAATCCTGTTTGCTTCCGAGCTCCTAGCGACTGCTCATGCCATTTCACTTTGTGGCCATTCATGATCTCCTGACAGGACGGCCCATTGACTCACTAAAAGTCACACACACACACGCCTCCACACAGCAGCGGTTCACTGTATATACATTTAGTCATCCCTAAAGATACTAAATAAAAAAAGATCTGACTCATCAGGAACAGACGCAAATTAGCCGTGCACCACCATCGCTGTGCTCTCGTTCACATATCAGCTTCCCACGCCTCGGGCAGAATGCATGTCTGCATCGCTCTGCACATTGTGATGGGCAGATATGTGTGTGTGTGTGTGTGTGTGGTTAAGTGTTAATGATGTTCAGTTCAATCATTTTGTGAGGTCAGAACATGTTTAGTAAGAAGATGCTGTTATGTCATGTAATTTGTGACCGCAGCAGTATGGACTGGGGCGGAGTGGCTCAGGCTGGACAGCAGATAATCCATAGTATGAGTTTGGTGTGTCTGCTGCTTAAGCCTCCAATTGCAGCTGGTGATGAAAGAGGAAATACTGATGCTTATCTTATATAGAGGGGTTCCTGACGTGCGAAATAGTATGTCAGTCACAGAGAAACTATAATGTCAAAGGAAAGTTTTGTGGTGTTATTTTGAATTCGATTTTCAGATTTACAGAATTTGGTTGTGCTAAATATCAGGTTTGCCTAAGAAAGCCAAGCCCCTTCACTTTACTTTGTAACAGATCTTTCAACTGTGAGCTTTGTCCAAACTAAGCACTGTAAGGAGAGCTGAATAAATTATATTATACTGCACTGGTAAATTATGTAATATCTATTTCATGTATGATGGTGACACACATTGGAGTTCACATACATTCCCTTTGCCACTGATCAGCCGCTACATTCATATAATGTTGTAAATTTTGTTTTTTTGTGTTTGTGGTTCTGGGCCAAGAACTATCAAAACTTCAAACTATTTTCACAGCTCCATATTGTACATCAGCGACTTCTGTAACAAGTTTGCTGGTTGTATTTTTTTTCTCTCTCTCTCTTTGAAAAAACATGTCACCCAGGAAATCTCCCCCAGTGATTGATGTGATTTAGATAAGTAAGATTATTTAAAAGAGCAGCCACTGACTGATTATGATCAGAACATCAACACTAGATGAGCGGTTTATGGCACAGAGCTTTTCTCCATGGAGTTAATCTGTGGGATAGTGGAGGGCTGGTTCAAGGCGATGTCAAAACAGGGAATTTGTTTAAATTCAATTCGGTGGATTTAATATAATACCTGAGCAAATAGTTGATCAAGGGCATTTCTTGCTTTTCCAAACATGGCACCCACGCCGTTGGCACACTGTGTCCCCTTACTTTGTCAGTATCCATGCAAATCACAAGTCTGACCCAGGTCTATTTCCGTGACTCGGGGGTTCCGTGTATTAAAGGTACACTGAAACATCGGTGCTTACATAATTGAAGGTTGCAGACAGACGCGGTGTTCTCCTCCACTCAAAATGATTAAAGCACAGGTATAGCCTTGGGACAACATTACTTAATAATCAAAAAAGTACACATGGTCAGCATCTAGATATTGTGCTTGCATTCCATCTTATTTATTTATTTTTGAAAGACAGCGATTGTATTCTGGCACAGGGGCTGCTGGAGACTATTTGAAGCCCACATGCAGTGAGTAAACACACGCATGGAGCATAAAGGACAGATGATACGTGGTGTATAATCGTCCAGCTCATCTTACATGGATCATTCAAGCACCGCCTAATTAAAACATACTTTAAATTCTGGATCACACAAGCTTCATTAAGACAGAGTGCGCTTCAGTCACAAAGAGCACCATTAATTATAACTTCTCCTAAGCAAAGTGTTAATTGACAAGAGAAAATGAAAGCCATTTCCTGTGCGCAACAGGCTATTCAAAACACTGCCAGGAGAGATTGAAAGAGGCCTGTGTGATATTTGCTTGTCCTCACCTCTGTGTTTGCTTGCGATCCTGTGGTCATTATGTAACCACATGAACAACTATTTCTTTATCCAAGGGCAGATGAGCTGGTTGTCAAACATGCCTGTCAACCTCTGCATGTTTCTGTTGTTTTTTTTGCTGATATTTAAATGTAAGCAATGTGCCCCAGTAGGCCTAGAGAGCTGCAGACTGATGGGACTGGTGGATGGATCAGTCAGAAGAAGGGTGGGCAGAAGATCTGGAAGCTGTAATCATCCTCATCATCATGCCAGCTTTGCTTTGTGCTGTTTAATTATGGCATTATGGGTCAGTGATTAAATGTGTCACTAACAAATGCGCTCACCACCATTCAGTACCATAGTTACAGAGGCTGGATTTGCGAACTGTTACAAAGGCGTGTTGAAATATGTTCACTATACAAACGTTTTCTTTCTTTTCTGTATCTGCATATGTTCAACTTTATTTCCTTTCTACAGTTTCACTAAACAGAACCCGATTCCACATAATGAAATCTGTCCCATCCATCACCACCAGTAGAATTCACCTACACACACACACACACACACACACACACAGTCTGGCAAACATTAAAACTGAGTGGGTTGATTTTACTGTAACAACACTGAACTCTAGTGGCAGGAAACAGATGCTTTACAACCTACATAAGACAGCTGCTCCTCGATATGAAACTATATCAAAAATGAGTTTTTTTTTCAACATTAACTGAACAATAAAATGCATAATAAAAATAAAATGCAACACATTTGATATAAAAAAAATGAAATATCACATATAATTTAAAATGAGTGACATCAAAACTGGGAATATCCCTACAACAGAGCAGTGTCAAAGTAAAATGATCAGAGACAAGTGTGTCAAAGGTCAATATATGAGCTTAACCATTAAAACAAAGCTGCATTGTTTCTATAGTAAAATATTGTTCATAGATCCTTTGGCAATGTAGGTTAGTACTCAGCAGCCCATGTGATCTGTTATAGACTGATAACAAAATAAACATTAATCATGCAAGTAAATGTCTTTAAAATCTAAAGTTGCAGCATAATGTAAATGGTGGAGACACAACAAACAGAGAACTAGCCTATACTTAGAGATGGTCAAGAAGATAGTGAGCAGATCTGTCTCAACACTCAGCATTAGGACTTCCCCAATGTGGCTCAATCTGCATGAATTCACACGAAATCATTCTAGTGCAAAGACTGTGCAAGGATTTCTAATCATTTGTCCCTCCTGCTCTCCCTTCAGGCCAGCTTCAGTGAAAGAGCATTTCTTCTTCATCATGCTGGAACCAAACCACTGGAAAACAGCCACTGTCTGTTCAGCCATGCTGCTCCGAGCCAGGCTGCTCTGGCTTCTCTCAAGTTCATGAAACAGAACAGGTGGGAAAACTTATAACGGAGGAAAAAAAAGGATTTAGTATACAGATGGGTGACAAATTAAAGGAAAACCCAGCGTAATGTGTCTTAGTAAAATCCTCCAATCCTCCTTGGCATAGGTTCTCCAAGTCTCTGAACTCTATGGAGGGAGGAACACCATTCTTCCAAAAGAGTGCATAAAGCCCTCATTACAGAGACAAATGCACATTTGAAAGTTCACTGGTGCAAAAACCATAGGGATTGGTTTTCAGAGATGTGGGAAAAAATGATCTGGTCAGATGACTCAGATGCTTCACCATATTGTCTCCAAGTGGGCGAGTGCATGTGTGGCGCACAACAAGCAAACCTTACAGGTCTGAATGCTGCAACCTTACAGTGAGGGCGTCTGGGTCTGTTATGCTGTGGGGGCATTTTCCTGTCATGGTTTGGGTCCACTTGTTACCTTAGAGGGAAGGCTCACGGCAAATCAATACAAAGTTATTCTGAATGAAATATTTCTAGCCTGATTCCATCAGACTGGTCTCTTTCATCAGGCCCACTCCACAGGGGACTGAATGGTTTTATGAGTATGAAAATGGTGTAAATCAACTGGGCCTACCTATATGTGACTATATGAAAGTTGAATTATAAAATATTAAAGAAAAAAAAGCCATTCCCATAATGATCGCATTAATAATTTAGTTCCCCCAAGGAGGCCTACCCCAGTGCTCTTTCTTATGATCTCTCTGCCCTAAACACTGATCCTTTTTTACTTTATACCTAGTATACATCTTGTGTCTTGTTTATCAACCACAGAAGCTGCAACAGTATAAAACAGTAAAACGTATGTTTAGCTGATAAATTTGAATTAGAATATTCTGAATCCAGTGCTCTCATAATTTGACTTGTTCAAGCTTTCACAACTTTCCTACCTCAAATAATACACAAATTCATGCAAAAGCAGAGGTCTAGCTATTGTAAGAGGATCTTTGGATCTTCTGTCCTCTTCAAGTATATCCTTACACATTTATTTTTCATTTAAACTAGCCACACGGCACTATTCTGCCGCCATCCCTGATCAAATCCCATGAGAGTGTCCTGTCTGGAGTGGAGTAATGCCATGGCAGCGCGGAGCGGAGGGACGCCCCATTCATATGGTAAAGCTTCGTTATATAGGAAACCATTGTTAAAATACAAATATCAAAATATTCAGTGATACATTTTCCGAGCTTATATGGCTTTGTTATGACTTAAGATATCATGAACAGCGCTGAACAATCACTAAAATGTGCCTCTCTTCTGAACTAGCGGCGTCCCAGAGAAGTGACGTGTTGCAGCGGCTTGTCTGGTGACGTGTCTCTACTGATCTCTCTTTTCTTACGGAGCGGCTGGATGGAGCCACACTGACTCCACTGAGCATTCAAAGTGGCACCAGTAACACTAGAGGAACCGGCCAAAGGACATCATGGGAAGTAAGTCATACTCTTAACTTTCAAATATGTATTAAAGACCATCCAAATTAGGTGTTGATGTTTTTTAATGTCACCCAGGAATTGATATTTAACGCTCGTTAGCATGCTAGCTAGCTAACCTTGGGTAGTTAGCAAGTTACAACGTTAACGCTAGCTGTTAAGCTCCTAACGTTAGCTGATAAGAAGTTGCTGGCGTTAACTACCAAAGCTTGTCTCGCCAGATCAGTGGCGATTTTCTAACATTTTACTGGTATCCTTCAAAGCGGCTTCAAAAGTCACTGCTTTTAAGTTCACCAAAACCTGCTAGCTGCTCATTCATTTGTTCGTTTGGTGATTAGCTTTAGTTAGCAACATGCTAGCTAACGTTAGTTGGCTGTATGCTACAGTGAACTGTTATATCTTGAGGATATTTTATCTATTAGACTGCTTGAAAACGCTGTTTCTTCCATAGTTCGTTTGTTAGATTTGCGGTGCTGAACTAACTAACCAAGCGCTTTGAAATAATGGATGTGTTAAATCACTCTCACTGTCAAAGTCAATTTCAGTGATTGACAGAGCTGATCAGCACTAAGGAAATAAAGCCACCACAGTTTTTGCAATACGTTACTTCTCCATAGTACGCATGGGGAACTGTTGTCAACCTCAGATTCAGATAAATGCATTTAGGAACAGTCAGAGGTTCAGTTTGCTGCTACACCAGCCAAGGGACCCAGACTGCCATGATTAGCTTTGCTGGCAGATGTTTAGTTAGTAGTTTGTGATGACGTAGCATCTAAGCTAAACTGGTTGAAGAGGACTGGAGACATTTCAGATTAATTACATGTCTACAAATGCTGCAAGGGCGGCTGAAATTAATGTTCTGTCAATGCAGTGCTGTTTTGGTTTTGTTTAAAATCTTTCATCTCTTTTTACAGTTAAATTTTTGGAAGTCATCAAGCCGTTCTGTGCGGTCCTGCCTGAAATTCAGAAACCAGAAAGAAAGGTACACTTAAGTCTTTGAATGTGTGCTGAAGCTTCTTGAACAGTAATGTGCAGTGCATGCAAATGTGAAATGAATGTGAAATGACATCTATTCCTTTTTTATCCTTACAGATTCAGTTTAGAGAAAAAGTACTATGGACCGCTATAACACTGTTCATCTTTCTAGTGTGCTGCCAGGTAAGTGTTAATTGGTAGAAAATCTCCATTACAACTTACTTACTCAGGCTACTGTGAATCTATTAAATAGTGCAGGAGATACAAAGTGGTTGTTACACTGTCTTGTGTTTTTCTTTCTCCCTGTTCATTCAGATTCCGCTGTTTGGCATCATGTCATCAGATTCAGCAGATCCCTTCTACTGGATGAGAGTAATCCTTGCTTCCAACAGAGGTGACTGGATTGCACACTCTCTTAGTCTTTATCACGCAATTGTTTTACTGTCATGTGCAGCTCTAGCAAGGAGAAAAAAAATCCAATTTCTGTGTTATCACTTTTTACCTCTGACGTGGTCTCTTTATCAAAAGTGATAAGCGTGATAGGCTGCGATGCATTGTTTCAGCCACCACAACCACACTGTAAATATGATTGCCAGATACCAACAGTGTCTGCTGTGTTTTCCAGGTACTCTGATGGAGCTGGGTATCTCGCCAATTGTCACCTCAGGCCTCATCATGCAGCTTCTGGCTGGTGCTAAAATCATTGAGGTGGGAGACACCCCTAAGGACAGAGCCCTCTTCAACGGAGCACAGAAATGTAGGTCCCTTTCTCACCACTGTCGCTATTTTTAGAACTCGCCACATACTTCTGAAGCCTTGATGCTTTCTTGTTTACTTTGAAGCTCGCAGTCTCATTATACTATTCATCTGGCAGTAACATCAATTTTGCAGCAGCTCTGTCTACACAAGTACCAATTGCAAATCATCTCTTTTGTTCTTTTGCAGTGTTTGGAATGATCATCACCATTGGACAGGCCATTGTGTATGTTATGACTGGCATGTATGGAGACCCTTCAGAGATGGGTGCTGGAATTTGCTTGCTCATCATCATTCAGGTTAATAGAGACACCCACCACTGCTCCCTAATCTGAAGTCCAGACATTTACTATCTTGAGACAGTGTCTGAAATTAAGCGTAGCAGGCAACCAGTAAACAGCCTGTTTAATGCAGAGCCATTATTTTGCAAGATTTGATTTGCTGTCGGTGAGAGAGAGTGTACGGTGGCCAGCAAAGACAAATTTTGAGAAAAGGCCGAGATTGTATGTAACAGAGGCATTAACATGTAATCATCTGAAAAAGTTATTTGTCAAAGCACCCTTATTGAGCTATCTGCCAAAGACAATTTATACTCACAATTGGCGCAGAGTGGGTAGTAATTTTGGACTCTGTCTTGAGGTTTATTGCTGCATCCATTATATCACGTTAAAACAAGCCAGTAACTGGTTGTGTCTACCTTGCTAAAATTGATGCCTGTCTGTCCCTCCAGCTGTTTGTGGCCGGTCTGATTGTCTTACTGCTGGATGAGCTGCTCCAGAAGGGCTACGGTCTGGGCTCTGGTATCTCCCTCTTCATTGCGACCAACATCTGTGAGACCATTGTGTGGAAAGCCTTCAGTCCCACCACGGTCAACACTGGTAGAGGTACGAGCACTGGCTTGCGAGAAACGACTTAAGAAACTGAAAATTGGGAAGGGAGAGAGCGATTGGATGTTAGCTTTTTGATGATGTTCATCTGTATTCTGTTGAGTTACCTGAGAATCCTGTGGTTTTCCAGGTACTGAGTTTGAGGGAGCCATCATCGCTCTCTTCCATCTGCTGGCCACCCGCACAGACAAGGTGCGCGCCCTGAGAGAGGCCTTCTACAGACAAAACCTGCCTAACCTCATGAACCTCATTGCCACTGTCTTCGTCTTTGCAGTTGTCATATACTTCCAGGTAAGCGGGCAACGCCATCTGTGTACATATTGTGTCTTTACTGCCTTTATTGTAGGAAAGGCTTTGGATGCATTATAAATGTATTTTTTACATGCCAGATTTTAAATAAATGTCACTTTGCTGATTGTTGTCATAGATTGATGATTGCTGTTTGAACTTGCAAGCAGTGCTGACTGTCCTGTTGGAGGCATGGTCATTGATTTACACTCATGGGTTTTGTTTTGTGTCCAGGGCTTCAGGGTTGATCTGCCCATCAAGTCAGCACGCTACCGTGGTCAGTACAACACCTACCCCATCAAGCTGTTCTACACCTCCAACATCCCCATCATCCTGCAGTCTGCCCTGGTCTCCAACCTGTACGTCATCTCGCAGATGCTCTCCACACGCTTCAGTGGCAACTTCCTGGTCAACCTCCTGGGAACCTGGTCTGTAAGTACAGAATGGGCTATTAGGTGCCACATCACCCTTTTCTCCAAACACATGCAGTCTCAGTGCGGTCGGCTTAAATATGTGCTCACCAATTCCTGGTTACCAGAGAGTAGCAACAACAATCTCAAAGTATGTAAATAAACTCACTGCTCAAGCCACTTCTCCTACCCAAAGTTCTTGAGAATATAGGTCAACTTAGTCATCCAGAATAAACAGGATAACGTCTGCATCAGCTTTGAGACCTTTTTCAGATCTCAGTTCACGTCACCTTTCAAAAACCAATCCAGGGTTGACCTGGGGTTACCCTCTTGTCCTGTCTGACAATTTGTGTGACAAATATTAAGTTCTCTTCAGTTTAGGAGAAATGTTTTGCTGTGGTTGATATTTTATTTTCAACTTGACTCTGCACCTCAGACATGGCTAAACCAAGCAGCCAGGTAGCAATGTGACTGGTGAGGAGCTGTGTGCAGAGACTTTCATAATCTGGTGAGGGGGGTCAGAAAGGAGAGGGTGCGACATGGGGGCTGAGGTGGGGCATAGTGTCAGCACGGCAAATACAGTTATGAAGCCAAAATGAACCTACAAATTCCTACAGGGTTGTTTTGCTATGATTTAATGCTCAAAGTATCAGTTAACACAGCTTTAAAAAAAACAGGAGAGCTTTTTAAAGCTGTATGCACAGGGAAAAAAACAAGCTCGACGACTTGGTTGTTTTGTCTGTGAATTCAGGGTTGTTTGAAGATGGTACAATCACGTGCCTCAAAGCCATAGGTATGCACAGATCAGATTTTATCTTAAAGAAAACCATGTCTTCTCTTTAGGACACGTCTAGTGGTGGACCAGCTCGTGCCTACCCAGTGGGTGGTCTCTGCTACTACCTTTCTCCTCCGGAGTCATTTGGTTCTGTCCTTGATGACCCAGTTCATGCTGTTATCTACATCGTCTTCATGCTTGGCTCCTGCGCCTTCTTCTCCAAGACTTGGATTGAGGTCTCAGGATCCTCTGCCAAAGATGTAAGTCCGTGTTTGTGTAAGAATGTAAAGCCTGCTCATTTCAGAGTTCATGCTTTTATATAGGACGGTGTAAAACATGAGGAAACATGCTATGCACATATTTAATGTTTCTAACTGTGTGTCTCAGGTTGCTAAGCAGCTGAAGGAGCAGCAGATGGTTATGAGGGGACACAGAGAGACATCTATGGTGCATGAGCTAAACAGGTACAAAGCAACCTTGGAAATAAACTGCCAAGATTCCTCACATTTGCCACTTGCAGCATGTATTAGGTGTTTTACCAGTTCATTTAATGTTTACCCTCTTTTCCCAGATACATCCCCACAGCTGCTGCCTTCGGTGGCCTCTGCATAGGAGGGCTGTCTGTCATGGCTGACTTCTTGGGCGCCATCGGTTCCGGTACGGGAATCCTCTTGGCTGTGACCATTATCTACCAGTACTTTGAAATCTTCGTCAAGGAGCAGAGCGAAGTGGGCAGCATGGGAGCTCTGCTCTTCTAGAAAATTCCCATCTTCTGACACACACCAGACACACAGTATCCACTCTCCACAAATTATTTTGTTTTATTTTGCATTTTATGTAATGCGCACAATCAATACATTTTGCAGCTGGGATAGGTAATTCTTCTCTGCTACCTTTGTTCTCCACCATATCCTTGTAGGGTATGAATGCAGAGAAGACGGGTTTGCATTTCGTCCCAGTGCTAAGCATAGTATTGCATTGTTTTTGTCCTCTTTTCAAAAGTTATTACTCATCTCTGCAGGCTGCCTGAGTCCACACTTGACTATCTTACCTGCTGGAGAATGCCTAAAAGCACAAATGTGTGAGGTTCTGTCCTGGACCGACCTCTGGCGTTATTCACAGCAGCTTGGAACATTAAGACAGTGAAACCATGTTAGCTAGTGCTTATTTCAAGCATAAAGCACTGTGCCTGGACATTTTGGCAGAGTTGAAAGAAAGCCATGTCATATTCATTTCAGGTCAAAGGAGACTGTGCTTGAGGTTTTTAGGGGCCTGTACCAGGATGTGAAAAGTATAAATAAAATATACTTGTACTTCTGATAGGGCTTCAGGAGATCTCAGACAAGCTCTGAACGGTTTCCATTTACCTTATTTTGATGTTTTAATTCATGGACTATGTTTATATTCACTCTGGTCTTATCTAGGGCACAGTGTTTGTCCTCTGTCTCTGGGTCCTAAAGGGAAGTGTTTGTCTGTGTCCTCATGCTCTTTTATTCCCAGACTGAATCGCTGCACAAAACTGCCGAGACATGGTTGGATAAGGGTGGGTTTGGTAGGGATGAAAAGGGGTTTCATTTTTGGTTTTTACTTTCTGTATTGGACATAATTGTTATTAAAAAAAAAAGATTTTTTTCCAACACATTTGAAAATTGTGTCTTAATTCATGTTCTATTCATATAACGCTGCGCTGTGACCTGGCTGCACATATTGAGTTTTTATTTTTAACACTACTATATATACGAGGTTTTACACCCGTTATAATATTTAACCACCCACCTTCTATCTTTATCTTACACGTCGATATTAAAAAATCATGTAGGGGAAATTTCCCAGGACAAACCCAATCATACAGGCTCATTATGTAGATCCGTATGGTTTCATATCATAAGGGACCCATTCGTGACGGGACAACCCGGTAATTGTGTAAATGACGTCATTGTTGTGCGACCTCATGTGGACGGATTGACAGGTCAGGGGTAACGGAACTGTCAGAAGACACCGGGTGGTTTACCAAATGAAATTCTGGCATTTTTAGTGTAAATTCCTGAAAAAGCATCGTCGTTCACCATAGAACGTGAGGCTCAACGGACATAAGCATCGACAGGCATGTCGTACTGCAGGCAAGAAGGTAATTTCGGTCTTTTTTCATTCATTTCAGTCCATGTCCAGGCAATGTCACCGAGGCAGCCGGGAATGCTAGGCTACCAGTACGTAACGTAAAGCTAACTTGCTAGCTTGCCAGGGTTGCTAGCTAAAACCTGGCCGAAGCTACGAGATTGTTTTACCAACAGTAGACCTAGTTTTATCTTCAGCTCTGGCATTGTAGCGATTTATGACTGCACACTGATAACTGCAGCAGATTTATATACATGTCATTAAAGGCTAAGTGACAAAGCAGGTTAATGCAAGCCTGTTCGTATTTGAACTCTGCTCCTTGCTTAGCGTAATGGGCCCAGTTTCATTTGAATCTTCCTGACGTCCCTGAGCAGCCAAATATTCTTAGTTTTGTCACTGTAATTATCCAAGGACCAAATCCTGGCATTAGAGGATTCTTCGTATTTTCTAAGTTTACGTTTCCCACCTGTAGCGTTTGTTGTCATTCCTGATTGTCTTTAATCCGACCCAAGGAAAAGATCGCATCATCTTTGTGACCAAGGAGGACCATGACACACCCAGCAACGCTGAGTTGATTGCAGATGACCCCAATGATCCTTATGAGGAGCAAGGTTAGTTGTTTGGACATTGTAGAGCAGCAGGACCCCTTTACCAAAGGTTTCTTAAGAAGGCATACTGACAGATTTCTGTTGTCCGGTTTCTTGCTCCTTCAGGTCTGATCTTGCCAAATGGAGAGATCAACTGGAACTGCCCGTGCCTGGGTGGCATGGCCAGTGGACCATGTGGCACTCAGTTCAAGGAGGCCTTCTCCTGTTTCCACTATAGTAAGGAGGAAGTGAAGGGCTCTGAGTGCATCGATAACTTCCGTAACATGCAGGAGTGCATGCAGAGGTACCCTGAGCTCTATCCCCAAGAGGAAGATACTGAAAGCTCCCCCCAAGCAGAGTCCAACGCTGTTGCTCCCTCTGCTGACTTAGCCCCCACCAGTGACTCTACACTTGCCGGCACAACATCCGAGTCTGTCCCCTCATCTGACAGCACACCACCCACAGACAGCCAGGCTGCCAGCTAAGACCAAACACTTGTCCTCCACCGTCCTTCGTTCTCTCTGTGTACAAGCACTGCCCAGCCTAGATCACTCTCCACGAGGAGCTCAGCAGTGTGTTGCCTGATTGGCCTGACACCCTGTCTGGTTTTAACACCACTTGTCACAAAGGAGGAAGGTCTTTTAAATAAAGAAGTCCTGGGACGATGCAGCTGTGACACTTTAAGGCAATATTCCCCACGGCCACAAGATAAGGGTTTTACAGACTGAGAGAAATGGAGCTTATTAACTTAGACATAGATTGCTTCATCCACTGAGTACTTGAAGACCCCGGGATAGTAAGTTTTAGTGATAGTAGTACGAGCTAATTTCTGCAGGGACATTCACTGAAAGACATATGCAATAGGAATTCTGTTTCGAATCAGATGATGTTTCTGTGCCATGTGCATCACTACTTCTCTGTGTGTTTTGCTCTGTTATTATCACTTGTCAGACCACTAGATCATCATCACGCCACAGCCTAGTTATCATAGTCAGAGAAGCTTTAAACTATTGAGCACTAGGTTGTGAATGTGAGTCGTGTCTTTCTACTGTATAACTGCTCCTGACTTAAGACAGTTATTTAGATTCAAGACACTTTTCACTCTATACAGTTGAATCCCATTTCTTTCCTTTGAGACCAAAATGCAGAATCCCATAGAGTTAAGGACAATAACCCCCCACCCCGTCCAGTGGTACATAACTCCTTAAAAATAATGCCCGCATCTTCGCACCTTTACTGATAAGCAAATAACATGACTTAATGATTTTTTCTTTCAGCTGAAGTGCATCAGATGTTACACTGATATTAACACATTCAAAATATTACTTACCCCCATGTGGTTTAAGCTGTTAATCATATATCTTGAGGGTCTAGTGGCCAAATAGGCTACATCTGGTGCTTTATGAACAAAATTGAACAAAATATGTTGTTTTTTTGTTTTTGTTTTTTTAAGGACCTTGCATGTGGCCTAGGCAGATCCACAGAGTCACCATGTGTCACTATCATTGTATAAATGTTTCGTTGTCCTCCAGAATCAAGATGCTGTGGTTACCATTTGAAATGAATGTGATTCAAGCCTTAATGGACTTGACGTCCCTCGAACGTGTCCAGATTAAAATGAACACTGATCCATCTCTACTTCCATCCTCTATCTGTCCTTGTAGTCTTTTCAGCGCACTGAATTTGACTAGAGCCCAACCGATACTGATATTTCTGGGGCCAAAACTGATACCATGAAAAACCTACAATAACAAACCTTTGGCCAATATTGTTTTTATACACAAAAACACACATTTGTAGCAAGGAATCATCAAATTTGGTTATCAAATAGTACTAATAAGGATATGTACTTGTGGCTTGATGATGTACAGTTCATTAATAAGCTTCTTACCTCTGTCACTCAATCTACAGAACCATCTGTTCAGTTGATACGTGATACGCTACAAAGTATCGTAAATGATGCAGTCTGCTAGAAAAACTGTTTAATGATAAAGGTTTTTAAATGAAATCAAGTGCTTTTTACCTAGATAAAATGTATGTACTGTAGTTTTGTGCATATCAGCTGAAGTATATGTCAACATCGACATATCTGAGATGGGCTAATATCATTCGACAGTATTAGTCAGCTGATGTATCGGTCGGGCTCTAAATGTGATCACATGAGGCAGAGCTTAATAGCCTGTTATCTTAATGCTCTTCCTTTGATATGTTGTGAGTTTAATGGGGATTTTCCATGAACTGTGCTGACTGAAACTGCTCAACTTTAAAGCTGGGACAAACCAACAGACATGAGTTAATGGTTACTTTAATGTGTGTATTATGACAGAACCACACCATCATATTATATAGCCTCCACATACCACAGTATATCAACAATGATGATATATTAGTTTGGAGAAAAGCCTTCTCTTGTGTGAAAAGACTTTAATGTCCAACCAAACACTCATTTATGTCATTTTTTTTAACAGGGAATACCTCTCTTTAGTGATGCAGAACTAACTTGGGTTCGACCTTTGAGTTAGCTCCACTTTGATGATGATAATAGTCACACAATAGTGAGCAGCACTCTCCAATGATTTCCAGTCCTGCTGCTGAATTGTCCACTGACTCCATGTGACTCTGATTATCAAATCCTGTTTGTTTGTTCCACCATTTTCCGGATCCTCTGTGTCATGGACACCCATGTCTGAGGCCATGTGATATAAGTGTCCCCAGTCTCGGTGTCCAGGGGACCACGATGCTCTGCATGGTCACCAGCAAACGCCCCGTCCCAGCCTCCTCTGGGCCTGCCAGCAGGTACTCCATACCTGCAGGAGGAGAGGGGTAGAAGAGAGAGGATTGTGTAAAATGATTTTGGATCAATATTTTCTCTGCCATGTCATTGATTGGCTGGTTAATTGAGGGCACAGTAATGGTAAAACTGTCTGATCGTATGCATGATGGGTTGCTCTGATATGTGTGCCTCTTTTATGTTGGCCAGCATCTACTTAACATTATTACCATATGTTTAACTTAAATCATACCACAAATTCCTGTTCTGTCTCGTGTTGGATAGTGACTTACCTGGGTTTAGGATGGGACAGGTGCAGCCGCGGCTGGTCCAAGACAGAGGATAGATGCTGATGGTCCCCAGGGACAGCGCCACCTGACCCGATCGTAGGACCTTACGAACCTTGACCTGCACCTCTGCATGGCTCCCCTTGTCATGAGCAGACAGCACACTGACTTTGATCACTGCCGTGGGCCACAGGGAGACCAATCCAGAGTTAGCAAAGGGCTGAGAAGGTATTTGCATATGTAGCTCACACCTTTGAAACAACCTGTAAAGTTTTATTTCTTACCATAGTCATGTTTGGTCTTACAGAGGTCAGACACACTTTTCAGCTTTCTCTCCTTACAGCTGCACTTCCCTGTGTAGAGACATTGGGATACTCACTGATCCACTTCCCTCTCAGTTATATTGTATGAAATCCTGTATCTCAATGATTTTAAGCACTCCTGGTTAACATCACTTCATGAGCGACAGCATCACTTCACCATATGTTCATACACTCACCTGTGTAATGCAGAGCAGAAACTGCAAGCTGCTTTGACCACGTTACCTCACCTTCAGTGGTGAACATATGATCCAAGTCGGGAATTTTTCCGCCAATGGGCACATTGAAAACCTGGTTATTTGAATACCTGCCCAAATGGAAATCAATGAATTGGATCAAGGTTGATTAATGATTCTACCATGGCCTTCTTTGTATTGTGCAAGGAATTTGGCAAAAAATAAAGGACATGGCTAACCTGTCCAGGCACTGCCCGGTGGTTGGATCACAGCTCTGAGGGCAGGCGCAGGGTTTGCAACCCTCCACTCCAAAGCCCCAGTACCCAGGCAGGCAGTGGCTGCAGCTTGTGCCCCCTATGCCAGGTTTACAGTGGCACTGCCCACTCCTAGGGTGGCACCAGGGTCCCTCTTGTCCTGTACGGGAAGGGAGTGAGCCCTGCGGATCACACCAGCAGCCTGAGAGAGAGAAACAAAGATATTTATCTGTGTAAACAGACTCCAACTGCTTTATTGAGCGGTGAGGAGTAATCACTAGTTTCTTTCCCACTGGCTTCTGCTTCCCTCTCACCAAAATATGCAGTTACACAAATATACCAGCAGATGGAGACACCAGATCTTGAGCTGGGAGAAATGTTGCTTTACAAAGTCCCATCATAAAGCCATTTATTTAATTCCCAGACACTTTCTTTTGAATGAATATCACAAAAAAAAACTAAATCCTATGACAAATATTGCAGATGACCACTTACAAAATAAAATAAAAAGTAAAAAAACAGTGAGACCTGTCCTGAGTCTCTTACGTGTGCAGGCGTGGGGGGAGCTGAGGGGCAGAGATGGATGCCGGTGGTAGCCGTGACGACAGCGCTGGCACCGACGCCCGGCGGTGTTGTGACGGCAGTTGTTACAAACGCCCCCGCTGGTGCCGCCAGAGGAAAGCCATGCACGCTGGGAGAAGTGACAGCTGTCTGCGTGACCGTGGCACTCACACTCTGGAGTCACAGATAAATAACAGCAGAGGAGGAGGAGGGACACGATGGATAGTGAGCATGGTGGGACGGAGAGAGAGAGAGAATGAATGAGGATAGTGGGAAAACTTTTAGTCAAATGAAGATCAAAAATGTTTAAATGCACATTCAAGGTCCCAAAAATTATCCTTGCTGAAGACTTAGCTACACGTTTTATTTACAGTGTCATCAGGCTCATGATGGTTTATAGTTTTAAACACTTTTAAACACTCTATGTACTTGAGGTTTTATGGTTAATCAAAATTATTCACAACTTGTGCTGCATTTTACTGTACAACATTAAATAACAGTGCAACGTTTTAGTCAAACATGAAAACATCTCTCATCTGAAAAACATGAGGCTTTCAGGACATGGACAGTTTCCTCTAAACCGTCCGTCCACTCTCTCTGCTTTGATTCCCCCTCCATATTTCTCTGCACTGGCTGTATTTATCACCATGGCGGAGATCTACTGACCTAAAAGTGGGTGATGCTGTTTGGCAGTCGCTCACTTACTCTGGCATGGGTTTGGCTCCCCGCTGCTGCCGTTGGCCGGCCTCCAAGGACGGTCATTGTAGAGCGGGGCACACCTCTCACAATGCTCTCCTGCTGTGTGGTGAGCACACACACACCTACCAGGCACCTGCAAGACACAGCTGGGAGTGCTCAATAAATTCACCTCAACACTAGTGGAGGTTACAGACACACGGAAACTTGTCGTCTTGCGAGCCTGCAATAAACACACATCCAGACAGCTGCTATAAAGAGCAGTACAAGCTATTTAAAGCCCTAAAGACATGTGATTTTTACATCAGTCTTCTGTAAGTACATTTCACATCCGGACCTAACATCCGGACACCTGCGCTCTACAGCAGTGTGAGTGAACACACCAGTGCAAACACAATAGGGGTGTAATGATTCATCCTTTTCACAGTCTGGTTTACCTTGGTTTTGGTTTAGAAAAGAAAAAATGGAAAAATTCTTTTTTTAAATGTAAATATATACCAATAATTCAACTTATAAAGTGAATGCGGCTTTTCCTGATATTCTGTTGTGCAACATAACAATAGAGCACCTTTGCATACATCTCGTAGAAAAGTCAGTTATTAGGTCAAATATTATTGATCAAAAGCAGTGTTGAATTTTCAACATTACAAATATGTTCGCTGTAATTTTGCATTGTAATAAAAAAATGAAGAACTTCACATGCACAAACTGGGGGGGAAATAAAAAATGGTTCAGCACATGCAATTCATTGAATCGTGGACTACAAAACCATGGTTTTCCATTTAGGTACAAGATCGATACACACTTAAAAAAAATACACTCACAGATCCATTCTTTTTTCCCAGTTTCTTTCTCTTTACCGGTTGCTATTTTTTCTCTCTGAGGCACACCCACACACAGGAAGGACAAGCTACTCACCATGTTGCTGTCCTCTGGTGTGTCCTGGCTGCTATTGTACGGCACACAAAGCTCAGCATGTCCGTGACACAGGCAGGTCCCTCTGGCCAGTAAAGTGTAAATGGCATAAGGTGCTGAGACTGGGCTTTTCGCAGCGGACTTGGAGGTCAGAGCTGAGACTGGGGCGATTGTCTCCTCTGCAGGGGTGTTTAGAAGGCAGGTCTGAGCCTTTAACAGTCTGATGCGGAGGTTTGTAAGAGTCAGACGTGAAAGCGTCTCTGGACTGTAGGGGTCCAGGGCTTTAACACTGCTGGGGCCCAGAGTCCGCAGTATCACCTGGGTAGAGAAACAGAGCACTGAGGGATACTGAATCAACAGTGTATGAGTGGAGTTGTGTGAACCTTTGCACATGTTGCCTTACCTCCCCTCCACTGCAGGGTGTAGCACTGCTGTATCGGGATGTACACAGCGAACCTGGCTGACTAAGATCATCAGGCAAACCAAACTCCAGGCTACAGTTATGGGCAAACAGCTTGAGAGTCTCCCAGGTCTGTCCAAAGTTTGATGATCGTTCAATGGCCATGGCAGCAGGCCGGGGCGACCGGAAGAGCAGAACCAAATGGGAAAGACAGAATTGTGTTTCCAGATCCAAGTGGATCTCATCCTCTTGCTGCTGCCCAGTGCTGCCAGCCCTCGATGCCCACCAGGTATCTGGGTGCAGGAACGGGTCGTCAGCCATGTGGGCAGGTGGGTGGGTGTCTTTGGGACAGAGGTGGTGGGTCAGAGGAGGAGAGGGGCATTGGCTCTGGTGGTGGGAGCCGTTCCCACAGCAGCCTGACAGGGTGATGAGGGTCCTGCCGCTAGCCAGGTTCCCTATGGGTGGGCTACAGGCATGGTCCACACATCTGGAAGCTGAGGCAGAGGTGGATGGAAAATCAGTGAAGGAGTTATGACTTTGAAGGAAGTGAAGAAGAAGGATAGCAGAGTTCTGGAGACTTCATCATTGCTTTTATATTTGGTAAAAGAAATTCTTCAGAAAATGAAAAAAGGCATTTTCCAGCACTGACATCATGGGCAAAACCAAGGTCCTCGTCATTGTTTTCCCATGAATATTTAATTTGTCAGACCATTGTGGCACTGCTGCTCAGCTGTGACACAGAATCCTGCCCTTTCCCCGCGGGACAGCATCAAGGCTCTCAGGTTGCATCTAATGGCAGCCTATAAATGAAACGCAGACCAGCGCTGCCCTATCAAATGTATCAGCAACAGGTAGCCTATGACCTCTGCTACCTTTTACTGTAAAGATTGCAAGAACCAGTGGACAAAACAGAAATTGCAAATCAGGACACATAAAAGCCATAATTATGTGATACATTCTTCACTCAGGTGCTCAATTAGGTTACCACAATCGTGCGCCCAGTCAGCAAAATAGGCTGAAACAGGAAAGCACAAGACTATCTGCGCTGCGCAAACAGCATCCACAGTGATGAAGCACTCACCTGCTCCGCTCCGCGCCAGCGTCAAAAACAGCCCGCAGACAACCGCCAGCATCTGAAGTCGACCTTTAACAGGCATACTAGACACTTTCTCCCTTGTTTCTGCTGTGTTTACAAGACACGCAGTGCGAAAAAAGCCTCGCGACAGAAATGAGTTTCAACATTGTTTACATTTATCTGAGGACAAGCGCGTTCCTCTGCCAATTCGGCCAAATGCGCATTGCGCACAGCGTCCAGATGAATTCATGAGTCCTTGGAGATGCTTTTGCTGATGCCTTCCCAGGGTAGTACTAATGCTGGAAAAAAATCCTCTGTAAAGTTCAAAACATCCTTAAGTAATGGGTAACCCTCTGACGGCAGTGGACTGTGCGCTCCAGTTGTTGTCTATTGTCGTCGGTCAAAGGATTACTGGGTTATGCGTTGCTGTAATTAGTCCGAGAATGAACGCTCCACATTTGACGTAATATCAAAATATTCGTCTCCATATCATAGAGGATTCTTGTCTCAATCCATTTTGCTCAGTGAAACATAAGACTTCGTGACGGTTACTTTAGTGTTTAGGCTATCCCAAATGAGGATGAGAGCTTGTTTTGTTTTAAAAACCGTCAGTTCAATCCCTCAGTTAATTCAATAGCAGCCAATCGAGAGCTGTGTTGCCAGCAGACACGGAGAGCTGAGCATGTGTCCAGAGTCCAGACCTATTTAGTTACGTTTACGCGCAGGAGTGCGCTCTATTTATCCAGAGCCCCCCGCTGTGGACGCTGCACTGCAACAACACTAAACCAAAACTACACTGGAGACGATTTTCCCCCCGGTCTGGCACCTCACTCCGTGTCCCTCACTCATCCACGGGGATTCCGCGAAAGATCATGACCGGAGTGTGTGAAGTGGAAGGTAGACATGCAAGGGCTCCTCAACGTGGTTAATGTGAACCAGCCGCACTGCGCATACCAACTGCACCAGGTCCCTCCACTAACCAGGGCCTCGTAATAGGGCGAGGAAATTAGTTGATCTACTTCTGTCCTTCTGTTTTTCAGCTGCAGTAATTCCAAGTTACAGGTCTCTTTGAAGTCTAGCTGGAAGAAACCTGAGAAGGGAGACAAAAATAGTCTTCAGAGCAGGTCCTGATGGTGTATTGTCACACCAATACTGGACTTGCTGAGAGGGGGAGAATGACAGTGGAGATTCATGTAACCGACTTGGGCAAGAGCAGCGCCTCTCTGCACCATCTGTCTGCCTC
Organism: Holocentrus rufus; assembly: GCA_900302615.1. Taxonomy (NCBI): domain Eukaryota; kingdom Metazoa; phylum Chordata; class Actinopteri; order Holocentriformes; family Holocentridae; genus Holocentrus; species Holocentrus rufus. Next base: position 59,886 of record OMLF01017163.1, on the reverse strand, counting down.
ACTGGGTGGATTATTCTCCCATTCTCTACCATAACTCAAGACAGTAATACTGGATAATAAACACATGGTCTGAGCAGTGCTGATACATCACAGTGCTTCTATTAAATCCCCTTTTAACCACATGCGCTCTACTTCAGGAAATTTACAGTCTTTGGCTGAACTTGTTGATGTATCCCCGCTTCTTGGCGCACACTGAGCCCATGGAATAAACACCATGTCTCTTCAGTTTTATGTCCCGGCGTAAAACGCTAAGAGCTCAGAAAATTGGAATAGACACACAAAATTGGATTGGTTTCCATAAATGTCTTTAATGCCATACAAATTGTTTACAGACTGGTTTGACTGACATTCCACAGAGTGCAGAACAAAAACAGAATTACTATGGAATGGCATACAGAGGGCTATTATAATATGTTATGTTTGTGCTGACTGAAAAAAGTGGTATGTTATTTTGGGGGCAACCAATAGTGGTTTTCTTGCATGTTTTTGTCTCATTTTTAAATCTCAATCCTTATAGTCCCAATGACATCTCTCATCTACATTATCTCCAAATGTATTATTTACTAAAGCCTTAGAGTCTGAGTGTAAACTGTGATTAATATCAACTGACAGTAATCTACATGGGGCCCGCATCCCTAAACTGACATCACTACCACCAGATCCATTTATCATCTCATAGGCTGTCACCACATCTCAATCTCATCCTCCCTCCCTAGTCTTCATCTTCATCTCTCTCCCCTCTTTCTCTCTGCTCTCACACCAGCGAGTGACTGGCAGGCCTCCATACAATAAAACCCACAAGGCTCCCCTTCATCTTCAAACATCTCATTGTTTCTCCTTTGGTCTCATTCCAGTGGTGCAGTATATGCTATGAATAGCTTTATGGGAAATTTGGCTAATCCTGTTTATGAGGAATTAGCTGTGAGTTGGTGATGTTAGTGGTGTACAGATGTAGTTTCTGGCTGCTTTTGTCATTGTTAAAACTGATTTAGAGTACAGCACATTAGCAAAGGGAAATGAGATTCAGATCCTCTCACAGGTTGCTGATGGGAGGGAGTGTGTGTATTTATGTGTGTGTGTGTATATAGACATATTCATAATATACTGCTTCACATCATTGGTGTAATGCGTCCAGGTGTAGAGTTATTCAGGTAGACAGAATCAGGCTGCTGCAGGGGAAAGTTCAGCAAGTACAGTGACATGATTTTATTGTATTTAACTGATTTGGGAAATCGAGGCTGGCTGTGAAAATCCTCAATTTATTTGCAGTAACTGTAAAAGAGCTTCGGGGTCGAGATTTGCAGCAGAATGGGAAAGCGAGCTATAAACCATTTTTAAGAGCCGCCTGCTCAACAAGTCATCTACGTTCTGTTGCTCAGTTTAGCTTCGAAATGCAAAACACATTGAAATCTTAATTGACTAAATTGTAATTACGGGTAATTTTCTGCGCCTCATGCACCGCCAGCCCGCAGCCAATAAAGTTTACGACACGCGAAAGTATCAAGGATGCAAAAACAGCAGAATCCGCTGCAATTCCCAGCACTTGTTAGCGAGAGAAAAATGTACATGTTTTTGTTCTGGGAACTTTGCCTGCAATTCATTCTCTCAATGTTCTGAATGTGTCTTCATCACGGCCCCCAGCTGTGAGGGGTCAAATACCAGCCAGGCAAGGTCACAAGGATCTCCTACCTGCCCCATGACTGCCTCTCTAATTGCTCCTCTTTCTCTCATTTACTAGGCTTAATGGGGGCTGGGGTTAGGGAGTCAGGGTCAGACGAACAGGGACCCCCCCTGCCCCTATAATCCTCAGTGTTTGTCCAGGTTGCTCATACATGCGTATGTCGAGAACATGGTGTCACTCCTCACTTCTCCATCTCTCTCTCTCTCTCTCCCTCCCTTGTCTTCTGTAAGTCCTTCTGTCCAACATGTCAGCTCGTATGTTCCTCCAGGAATGATGAGGATTAAGTTGTTTCCTTGCATGACTTTACATGGCGGACCTCATAGGCCAAAAATGATTGTGTCTCCAAACAGCACATCCTTTAATTGTCAATATATCTTGCTGGATGGAGAAAGATCAGGTTCGTTCCACTATAAATTAAAATGCTTGTCAATTTGTCACAGGCATTTCCTGGGAAGTGACACACTGGCTGGAGTAGTGTATGATCTGATAGACTGTTATCCCCTGGCCAGTAGAGCAGCAAGTGCGTGCCGTGGTTAACTTTGTGCTTAAATACCAAGGCCAGAGTTCAACTGTCTGGTTGAAATTTTTAAGAAAGAATGTAGCTGTTATAGTTATTTCTAAGATTATGGCGATTTTATTCTAGGCAGTTGCAGTCTTTGGGATCATAAAAACATCTGAAGCACAGCAGAGTCTGTATCACCTCTAGTTGTCAGATGAATTTTCTGAGGTTTAAAGGAGACGATAAGAGCTGGCTCAGTCAACAGACATTTCACAAGTGTGGGAGACACCAACAAGATAGAAGAGTCGGGGGGTTCATCCCTAAATGCTTGACCTTGAGGAGTGTCAGTTGGCACGGTTTGAAGTTGAAAGGTCACGGTGACAGTTCAGCTCCAAAGGTCTAGTTCAAGTCCAATAAAGGGAGGACTGTTTTTCGTGTGGTTTCTCTGGGTTGGCCTGTTCTCTCGTGTAATCTCTTTGCTGGCATTTATTATCCGTGTGGACAGATTACAAAGGAAAATCTCCACTCTGGTGACATGGCACTGCTCTCTGTCATAGGGGGAGTGTTTTACAACCCAGGGGAAGATGTTGGTTAAAGTCAGTTTAAAGCTGATTTCGCGCTGATGTGTGTGCACGTGCACATCCATAGTGGGTGTGTGACTGCGTGCCTGTGTGTGTGTGTGTCCTTACGTGCGGGTGTAATAGGTTTAAATTGCACAGTGTGCTTCTTTGATCTGAGAGAATGAATGACACAGATTAAGCTGTCAAGCCAGGGACTGATAGAGGCCAGATGAGGCAGGATGACAAATCAAGGCCCCTGAGGAACGCTTGGGCAGACTGCCAAGGTAGTAATGTGTGTGTGTATGTGCTTGCGTGTGGCTTGTAGTATTTACGTGTGTGTTTGTCCACAGAAGAGCTATGGCCATAAACTCTTACATATGTGTAAGCGCAGGGAGACTATGCTGATTTGTCTCAATTTATTCTTTATTAATTCTTAACAGGGAAGAATGACAGGAATGTTGAGAAGAGTGGCTCATTTGAATTGGTTTGGGTTGAGTGGCGGTGACTTATTTATAGCTGAAACTCCTGTTTAATATTGAACAAGGAATGAACCTCCCACCCACAAGCGCATTTGCAAACACACATTCCTGCCACCGGCCCTGTCGGCCTCAATCTCTTTCTCCATTACATTCCTGACCTCTTCTTTATCTGTTTATGATGTTTTCATCCACCACGCTGAACATTTTCTTTCATGTTTCGCTCGCCCACTCACTCACTCACTCACTCACACACTGACTCACTGACATACATGCGCTTGCTTGTATGCAAACACAGACCCGCGATCATGTCTCCTTTAGTCTTTCTTGGCTTTCCGTCGCCCGCCACAAACTCAAATGCCAGCACACACTGTCTTTCTCCCACAAAAACACACTCAGACATATGTTACAGATTCTGATGAGTGCTTTCTTATCCTTCCAGCTCATATCCGCACACCCACTTAGATAAGCACACTGACTTGGGTGATATAACAATTTGGACACTAGCTGTTAAACAACTTCAGTGGATTACCAAGATATCAATGGTTTTGGCCTGCTAATAAACAGACATATGAAAGAGCAGAGTGAAATACTTGAACAGGGTCAACCAACAGCCAGAGTGCCAGAGGTCAGAGGTCGGCGCTCACCAGCCATTCGGTGAAGTTCAACATTAATTGGACCCAGGCAGGCACAATAAATACTGTATATGTTCACAGAAACACACACACATAAACATGCAGTGCAGGCACACACATCAGTCTCAGTCTCCCAGCCCGTTTTTTAACCTTAGATCAGTGAGCGTTCTCCGCTATGCTCAATATTTTACAACCCGTGGTGTCTGATCTTTGAGCTTTAAAGTGACTTTGGCTCCCCTCCTAAAAGTCACACTGAGAAATGGGGCAAATGAGAGGAAAAATCAAATGCAGCTGTTTGGGGTCCGGGGCCACAGGTTGCGAGTTCCAGTCTCTCATGTCTGGCCACTTTGCTGCTTTAAGGCCCTTCTCCACTCGTTAAACACGCTCTTTACTTGCGTGCCAAGAGTCCACCTGTGATTCACCCGACCCGAGAGGGCAACTTCAATGTCTGCCCAGGCTCAAGGGTCAGCGTTAAACAACAGCGCCTGAAATGATCAGGCACGGCTGAAAAATGCAAACTTCACTGGTCTCTGCCTTTGGTCTTGTAAAATGCGCAGCCACAAAACACCGTCATGTTAATGTGACATTTGCTGCCTTCATGGTGTATCTGTTTCGTCTATTAACTGGCACCGGTGACATTCATAGATCACAGTAGCGTTGTCGCCGAGAGCAGACACCTTGTAAAAGAGGGAAAACACTTTGAAAATGGGATTCAGTACAATGGGAGTTATAAATGCGAGGTGTGAAGCATTCTTGCACTGCGACCAGGTATGAAATCACAGTGGATTCTTTCCGCTCCTAGTCCTTTAGTGTCAATGTGTAAAATATAATTTTTTTTTTTAGCTTTGTGGTTGTTGAAAAATCAAAAAGTAATGCTTGTTTTTCCCCGGTCCTCATATGGTTAAATAAAGCAGTAGTCTGTTTACAGCAAAAGTTTACTGCAAAGTTTAAAACATGCCTCCTTATGTTTACAGCCCCGTGCACGTATACAAAAATATTCACACTCCCCGTGTAAGGGAGTGACCGCATTTGTGGTCGGAGTGTGTGTTTCTGCAGGGGGGGGAAAGAGGTGTGTGGGAATACTGTACAGTATGTGTGACCACTAAGCCCCGCTGGGTTGGCCAACAATGTGACAGTAAGACGGGGATAGTCAGTGTTTGATCCTATCAGCCAACATCTGGCCCTCAGGAGGAGCTAAAGTTAGCAGCACATGCTGATCTCATTACTGTAAAATGGGAGTTATATTCACACAGGCATGACCCCCACAACAACCCAATACTGTAAAAGCAGGAGGGAAGAGGAGAGTGGGATGAATAATAATGAAAGGATCTCGGGATAAAGATGGATTGTAGATCTGGGAGGCGTGAGAGAGAGGCTGGTGCTGATATTGTTTGATGGCTGATGTTGAACGAGCGTTTTAATATGAGGATATAGCTGCTGCCGGACTGTCAGAGAGAGAGAGAGAGAGGCAAGGGGCAGAGCGAGAGAGGGGAAAGAAGGGTACAGGGAGGATCAAAGCTGTAACAAGCTTGTTAAAATGTAATCAGTTCCACACAGCCAGAGCTGCTAGCCACATCTGTCCGCTGCAGCCCCTTCACAGTGGTGGGCTCCAGGCTCCAGTGATGGCCACAGAGCTGCCCGCCAAACCTTGGTAGGCAGCCATGTTTTGAGGACCACCACACCATCAGAGACTTGTGGGGCTCATGTGGTTTCCTTTGGATACTCTCTGGCTCAGATCTTCTCGTTGATCTCATCAATGCAATTAGCCACCTGCTAATGATTAATAAACCGCTATGGCCAGGAGGAATTGTTGGCATTGGACTACTGAGGCCTCTCTGATATGATAATGTCATTATTAGATGTGGGTTATTTAGACCCTTGGGGAAGTCTTCCATTGGGTTTGGGCTTCCACAGTGGGTGAGGTCACTGTTTTGAGAGTGACTCTGCTGAAAAGAAGCCAATAAAGCAAAGCCCCCCTCGCCGTACATCTCAACTGTCCCAGTCTTGATGAATGACAGGCCAGTCCACAGAATTGCAGCATCCATAGCATCCATCTGCTTCTGCAGCATGCACATCAAGACACTGTGTGTATTTGACCCTTGCATTTTGGCTCTGCAGTAAGTCACTCCTCATTATCTCCATGTCCCTCTCACAGCACTCGAGTACAGTGATGTAGGTCACCTCTAACCCCCCTGTCCTCATGAGCCCCGGGCACAGCAGGCACAGGGCCTCCTGTGGTCTCAGTTTTGATTTTCACACAGACTGTGCTTCTTCAAGTCCTCTCTGCACCCCTTTCGACCTTAATTCTGTCCCCATCTGCACGGCAGCATGTCCTCTGCAAGTGACACGTGAGGGTCCAGACACATGAGACCATTCATTTGTGCTTGGTTACACAATCTCAAACTGCTCTGATGGGTTTCAACTGAAGAGGCCGGGGGCTGGAGCTGGGGCCGGAGAGCATGATGTCTGTGATCTGCCATGGGAAACAGACCAGGATACAATGCCCTTGTGACCTAGGAGTGTGGGGATCGCACGGGTCAATAGGGTTTCCCTTGCAGACACATTCAGGCAACCGTGGGTGTGACAGGAGAGGATTGCAAATATGAGTGCAGGAACGTGTTCATTCCAGTCACATTCCATCGGCAATCGTTATTGCCATTACCATCATCTTCACCAGGAAAGGCAGGGGATGTGGGATGCAACCTGTGGAGACCAGTGTCATGTCAAGTAAAGGTTATGTAACTAGAATTTATCAGTTTACTGTCAATTTACTCACAACCATGATGTTATGTACTAAGAATATTGCCTTTTTGGGTATAAAACTTTTCTCAAAATGCTAAAATTATACATTTCATGCTACATGGGGGGGCTGTGAAGTGTCTGTTGCATGCTCATCAATAATGCAGTGCCAGTTTTTGTTGGATGCTCCTCCTCCCTTGATACATTACTTAAAGAATGGAACTCAATTTTAGGATTTTGGCTATGTGTAAATTTCATTGATTCATTCTTTCATTAATTCGTTCATTCATTCATTCAGTAGCATCAACTCTGTATCAGAAAATGTAGCCTACCCAAAGACTACCATCTGAAAATCTCCCAGGTGAACAGTCTTGTCTAGGCTGCCATGTTCCTCTATTGTTTCAGTTGATCTCCTGTTGATTGGCTTTACGAATATGAGTAGCCCCACATTAAAAAAAAGTTTACCATTGTTACGAAAGTTACAAAAGTTAAATAGAACCTTGCAATTTATTAATTAATTTATTTCTTGTGCCGCATACTGTTCTGCTTTGTTGTGACAGCTGAGAGGCTCTGGCTCACTCTGCCGGCTGGCCGACACATCACATCAAACCTCCCTGACAACCGTTGCCGCGTCCAACACATAACTTTCCACTTAGAAACCGAGATTTTACAAGCAGGTAACACTGTTCCTGTAAACATTGGGCAGTAGCCACGAAGCAAGTTTTAACGTTATGTATTTCAAATAAGGTATGTGGAAATTATTTCGGCTATGGTTCACAAACTCAAATCGAGCAATTAAGATAAATGTACGTTTGGTTAGTTCACTGACCGTGGGACAATTAAGGTTATATACAGGTGACTTGGTTATCTTACCGTTGACTTAGCTAACATTAGCATTAGCATGTGTGTTTTGATGATAACCTTGAAATGAGTTTTAGTTAATTTTGCAGCCAGAGAGTAGCTTAGTAGTAGTTCATTCAAAGCCAGTATTTATTCACCACAGTTTTTGCTAGTTGTCATGCCAAATAGAAAGCTCTAAACTTTAGCTAACTTAGTTCTCTGGATACAGAAAACGTTAGAGTGAGGTCAGACTCAAATGTGGTGTTAATTTACCCTACTGTTTGCAAAACTATATGCTGCTGATCTAGACCGAGTAAGAGATACTTATAATTCTGAACCCAAGTGCAAAGCAAACTGAGGCAATATAACTATAGTCCAAGGTATTGGAGTAGTGGGGGGTCGAAAAAGCAAACCAGATTTCCTAAAATAATGTTGAAGGATTTTTCCACACACATGTTCTTCTGTGATAAGATGGATGGAAAGCATATGTCTGGTTTTGTGGGTCTGGAGCCACATCCACCCAGCACACCTCCGAAGACCAAGTTCCCAGTTCTGAGTCACAGGAGCAAACTCCGTCCCATCAGAAATTATCCTGTGATCAAACAAACTGGTGTCTACTCAGATATCATCAGTCCAGCAGCCAAGTCTAAGCACCAGGTAAAACAAAACAGTAAAACAAAACACATGAGCTAATGCATTTGAATACATACAGTACATTCATACATACAGAGACACATTTAAGATTATAGCTGTGACCTGCTCCATGAATGAAAACACTAAGATCCTACTTTGCAATGGCCATAAATGCTTATTGTTTAGTCTTGTAGAGGAGGACCGGAGGCCCAGCTGAGTTTACTGAACCAACCCTTCCTTGAGTCTAACACGCTGAAAGGTGATATATTAATATGACACATTTTAGACGTTAATTCTGTTCCAATCATCACTGACATGCCTCATATGCACCAATACAAAATTACATGCTATGTTTGTATGCGTCAAATCTGACTTTCTGAACTTTTCTTTTTTTTTCAGTGAGAAGCTTTAAGACTCCATCTGACCTATTCAAACTGATTGAATCAGATAACCATGGACCCACCACACAGCTACCTCAGATCCCTGACTTCTCTCTTAATGGATATACACCCAAGGTCCAGCTGCCATACAAAACCATGCCTGGCAAGCTCCCTCGCAGGGTAGAAATAGAGAGGTATGCTTGTGTGTAGACAGAGGAGATATACTGTCACCTGGTGCTGTGGAGCTTGTAGTTCTTTGTTTTTCCTGTTGAGGGCATAGCTTCATTGGTCAGATTGAACTCAATGGAACTCGATACTACAATGCATAGTTCTCTTACTGGACATTAGCTAATGCCCTGGGACCTACATACTGGTTTACACAAAATGTCTATTATTATGATGAAAATTTAGAAAGAGAGAGGGCAAGATTGAACAGTCAAGGAGGGAGAGAAAGAAAGTGAAAATTCATGGGTAATTCATAGTAATCAAACATCATATTACAGATGATTTTTTATTGTGTGTCTCTTCTCCATCAGACGGAAGAGGGTATACTTAAAGCTTGATATCGTCCAGCTCCTGGCAGAAAAAGGCATAGACTCTAACCTTCTAATGCCAAGACACCAGAGCAGTGATTACCAGCATATGTCCACCCCAGACAATTATGTCCCTCCTGTGTCGAACTACCTGCCCTTGGAGGTGAGCATATCAGCATTCATGCTACTGCTGCAATCTTTTCCTACGTGGTTTAACTTCCCAATACAATAGCATAATGTTTTGGGTCTTGACTCACTCATCTGTGCTGGGATTCTCCACCAGGTATTTGATAATGAGGACTATGAATGCCGTACTCCAGAGGACTGGCTTGCCCTGGGCTATGATGAAGGATCACCAGATCGCAAACCTATACCTGCTAAAGCCCTGCTGCCTACAACTGACAAGATTCCACCAGGTAAACTGCTTTCAGAAATATGTAAATAGAAAAGGATGTTCATATCTGTTCCATGGTTCCTCTCTTTTCTGTCTTTTCTCTCTGAAGACGACCCAAAAAGCCCCTCCCTGGAGTATGACTGGCATTTTGTTGGGGTTCTTGACTACATTAAGGAGAAAGGCCAGTATCTGGTGCAGAAGGCTGACAAAAATGGCAGGGTGACAGACAATGAAGGAAAGCCAATTCTAAATGGAGGATACCAAAAAGGTAATTTCCATGGCTGCTTTACCTTCACAAGTCTTTTGTGTCTTTGCACTCTAATGATACTGTACTGGTGTTGTTTCAAATTTTCCTGATGTTTCTTTTTCCATAGTGTTTACCTTGTATGTCTTGTATGCCTCCTATCTCCCTTTCCTGAGTAGGTGTAACCCCCATGCTGACAGCCACTCAGTACTGGGTGCCCAGGATCCAATTGCTATTTTGTGCTGAGGACCCACGTGTCTTTGCCCAGCGGGTCCAGTTTGCCCAGCACTTGAGGGAGCACACAGAGGCCCTCATCCTCTACCACTTGAGTGTTGACTGCATGCCCATCTGGAGTGGCATGCCGTCTCTTGACACCCACAGGTTCCAGCGCATCAAAGAGCGTACCCTCTCAGCTCCTGGCCCCAAACCAGAAAGGTGAGCGTCAATACTTAACTTTTAACTTTGTGTGTTGTCATCACTTCTCAATTCCCATCTGCTCAACGCACCTTGCTGTCATTACAGTTTTATAGTAGATATTCTTGGATTTAACAAATGTTGCCTTATAAATAGGTAATGTTTTAAGAGTGAGTAAGAGGAACATCATTATTTGTGCAGTCTGCAGGAGTGTCTCGGGCACCTGGAGAAGAAGATAAAACTGCAATATGATTGTACCATGAACCGCATAATTTTTAACAAAATAGTAATGAGCCACCCAGAGGAGTTCTCACATATCACCCTGCCACAGAAAGATCCTGAGCGTGTACCACAAAAAGGTGTGTCATTTTGCTTTGTGTCTAAGTGTGTGTGTGTATGGAAGGTCAAATAAATAGTGCCAGCTAGTGCTCACATTCAGAATCTGAACCCTGAACATTGCATTGTACTCCATGTCTGCAGGACTTGTGTCTGTCCCTGACTATCCCTTTGAGAAGAACCGAGCTGCGTTTGTTGTCAGGTCTCTGCTGACTAAACCAGAGGTGATCTATGTGTTGTCTGATGTACGGGCCGAGTGCAACAGAGTAGCAGACATGAGTCTGTTCCACATCATCTTCACCAAGCCAGTGCGTCTTGATGAGTTTGAGCTCATCCAGTCTCAGAAACATGAACAGGTATTAAGACACCATTAAGGAAGCTTCATATGCTGTCAGCACTGGGCTAAAATTCCAAATAGCCTTTGTTTCATCTATAGAAAATGGGTGAAAATTTGCCAGTTTGACTCTATTGCCTAAGAATAGTCTAAGAACCAGGTCAAGCTGGAATGCATGGATGTGTGGCAGTTGCTGCACAAATATCAGCAAAATTTAACCATTGCTAGTGCTAAGTGAATGGGAGTAATAAGAACAATTGTGGCTTGTTATTTTGGTCTTGATCAAGTCATTTCTAAGCAACATACAACAACTCTTTGTTTAATTCTAAACAAGAATGGTGTTGATAAACAATGCTACTACCAATGAATTTAACATTAGTGGTGGCTATTTTTTGCTGATTTTTATATTATTTATATCATAAATCACCTGCCAAAACATACAAAAGTTTAGTTCGTTTGAGCCAGTCCTCAACAACCTGACCATCATGAATAAAGCAGCAGTCAAGATTCAAAGATTTATTTGTCACACCCACATTTGTTCAGGTACAAAGATGCAGTGAAATGATTTTGTGGCAGTCATGGAAACTGTGAAAAGAAGATAAGAGAAAAGATAAGGACTATAGCAATAAGAATCACGCCTTTCCTTCTTCTCTAGGTGGGCTTTTTTCTTCAGGACTCATGGGTGACCACGCTGTGTAGCAGCATCCGTTCCAGGCTGAAGGACGTAGGCCCTGGTTGGTATTGCCTGAATGAGTCTCGTTGGGAAGTGTACAAGATGTCCAAAATGTGCAGCCTGATGTCCCTGGTGCGCTACAACCTTCAGGACTCGCTTCGCTTCCTGGTGCAGGATTCACTGCTCAGTCTGACTCAGCTGCTGTTAGGCGCTTGCCACAGTGTGCTGATGTGTCCTCAGGACCTGGTCTGGGAAAATGACCTTATCACCAGTCCCTACAAGTAGGATGGGAAGCACTCATGCATATATACACAAATGGGCACACACACACACACACACACACACACACATACATACATACACACACTTTACTGCACACACGTTACACACGTTACTGCTCCCTTATTGCATTTCCTCTTTCTCACACAGTAAGTCCTGTGTTAGTCTTATTATACTTAGTCAGTGTTTGATAGTGTGTGTGACATGCCATAATGCTGTGTTTTATATACTGGGTTGGTAATATTACTCCGCTCTCTATATCCAGACCCAAGAAGAACCCTCTGTTCCTCATAGAGTTGGTCCTGGATCAGACTGGGGTCCATTATAAGACTCCTCCTGAGAACTTTGAGATATCTATCTTAAACCTGTTTGATAAGGGCATTCTGGCCACACACAACATACCACAGCTTGATAAGGTAAGATAAAGGCATGATCTATATCATACATGAATAAAGGGAAGTGATCAAAGTTTGTGCATCTGAAAGCCAATTCATGCTTCAGTGTTGCACAACATGCACAGTTTCTGAGGACATCAGTCAGTTCGTAGTTCTTGTGGTCAAAGTGACTTGAGAGAATAGAGTTTGAGCTGTTGCCATAGTGATGTGGTTCTATTCTCTTTGAGCAATTTTTTATAGCAACACTCACAGGTAGTCATTGCAGTGCAGCCTCTGCAACGTATTTCATATCTTTGGTGGAATATCACTGTTGATACCATGTAGACCAAACAGACCGCAAGAAGCCTGAATTGGCTATAGACCCTGCTGTCCATGGATAATGATCATGATAATGGCAAGTTTTATGTCTGTGGCAGCATTGTTGAAGATAATGGTGATATTTAAGTGTTCCTTTCTTGTACATGCCAGTTTGTAATGCAGAAGATGTTCATCGGCGGCACTCCCCTGCTGGAGTCGGTGGCTTTGTGGGAGCCAGCAGTGACTGAGCTGAGAGAGAAGGTCCGCATGGCTTTGCGCCAGGCTACCATACCCCTCAGGGCCTACGCTGCTGAATATGAGAAATACTTGGAGCTACACAACTCAAACATAAAAACCCTCCTCAAGTAAGAGTGTATAGACAGATTTTCACAACTCCACCATTTTACCCACAAGTTGAAGGGCATGTGAGTGTGGTAAATATGTTACTGTTTAATACTGTAAGATCAATGAAGATTTGTGATCCAGTCATGATGCCCCCTTATTAAATGAAAACAGTAGTGTTTTCCACTTATTGATACCCTTCTTATTGCACTTCTGTTTTCCATTACTCACAGGGCATTTCCCATGGCATGGTTTATTTTTACTTACAGCTATCAGTTCCAACATCAGCTACTGTGTTTTGGTTCAAGGCTCAATCACTGCGCACGGGTTTGCCGTTTGTCTTCCAGAGCCCATACCGAGGCAGAGCAGACAACTCAGGAAATAAAGAAAGAGGTTCTTCATCACTTGAAAGAGCAGGAGAAGCTGGATCACTCCTTACCCTCTTCCATTGTCATTGGTCCCTTCACTGTCAGTGTAGAGGCTGCGCGTCAGGCTCTCTCTACAAAACGAAGCGCTCTAGCCAAGGCAGTACTAGAGCACTTTGCCCTCAGGCTGCGCAAGCAAGTTGATGATGTAAGTCACAATTTTAGAGAGCAGAAAAAATGACAAGACAAGCAAGAGTTAAATACAGTTGAATGTTTGAACATATCACCCTGATCATGTCTTTGAACATTGTGAGCATTGTGATCTAACGTATTGGTGGATTTATGTTTCCAGGCATGTGACGAGTGTGACAGCATCAAGAGAAAGCTAAATGAGAAGCCCAACACCATTGAGGAGCTGACAGATAAGAGGGAATGGATGAAACAAATCCCAGAACAACTCAAGAGTTACAAGGTGCAGATGAAAGGGTTTGTGTTTCTGTTATACATCATGTCAAGGGTTACTCTCAACAAATCCTATTTACCCACTCTGTTCACAACAGGAAGTTCTAGGCAAGGCCCTGTCAGACTATGAGCTGCTGGACGAGTTCTTCTACCGCCTCTCTGATGAAGACGTTAGTAGAACGTAAGATGCAAAAATGCAGTTTATACAAAGTTATCATACAAAATTTTGGGAGGCTGATATTTGTCTTGTTTTCAGTTGGAAATTAGTTACTTGGGGTTTTATAATGGTTATATTGAATAAAGGGAAATTATAACTGAATGGTAGTGACTTTGTCCTCTGACTAACCTTTATCTGTGCAGGCAGACAGCTATTGGGTGGCCTCTTAAGATAATGGCTCAGATTGAAGCAGTGGCTGTCCAGCATGTGGAGGATGAGGAGCGCTTCCTCAAGATCCAGCAGGTCAACCAGAACGACTTCCAGGAACAAATAGACTCCTTACAGGTCAGCTGGACATTCTAAGTTAGTTTTTAGTCTATTAATCAGAACGTTATTTTTTTATGACCTGCCAGATCCACAAATTATCCACAGATATAACTGCAATCTGAGCATCACTAGTGGGGAGCTTCAGTATTGACACTACAATCGGATTGAAAATAACAACAAAGAGACAACACTATCTGGGATCTCTACCTAATGGGTTTCAATGAATAATACACATAGTAACATGCCATTTTGTAGCTAATTGAAATCTCAGTACAGCTGCTGTTTGCCATGTTGTGACAAATAGGGAACGCATTTAAAATGTGACACCTTTAAACAGTTAATGGCCTACAGGCCGTTGTAATCTTGGAACTTGTCTTGTGCAGATTCAACTGGGTAAGTTCATCACTAATCACCAACTATGTGTTTACAGATGCTGGTTGCTGGGCTTGCATCTCGCACAGACATTGATCGTGCCCATGAGACAGCCAATGAGGTGAGGAGTGCAAGCAAGCAACTAAAGGAGTGCCAGGCTCTAGCCCAGACTTACAACAACAGAGAACGTCTCTTTGGGATTCCCATCACCGATGTGAGTGGAATGTTTCTTCAAGCAAATTAATGTATTGAAAAAGCTTTCACACCAGAAGCCATATGGTTGTCGTAGACTTTTCCCCTAAGTTTGAGCTGCTTAACAAACAGAACAAAAATAGTCAGTGACTTGTCTTTTCCTAACCATGAAATTTTGTCACAGTATGATCGTCTCCAGAGGCTGATAAAGGATTTCCAGCCCTTCAGGGACCTTTGGACCACCACCTCTGACTGGCTGCGTTGGCATGACAGCTGGCTCAATTGCCCGCTGTCTGCCATCGACCCAGAGCAGCTGGAGCAAAACGTCACCGACGCATTCAAAACCATGCACAAGTGTGTCAAACTGTTTAAGGACATCCCTGGTTAGTAACACATGCATCATTACAAGAATGGTGGATATGTGTAGTCCATACTTTCATACTTGGACAAAGTGAATTGTGATATTAGAAACTGTCTTAATAAATCATGATTATAAATACATCTGACCTCATTTTTCACCTTCTGTGTTACTTGGTGTTCATCCATCTCTAGGCTGCCAGATGGTGGCAACTGAAATCCGCAGCAAGATTGAGGACTTCCGTCCTTACATCCCTCTGATCCAGGGCCTGAGGAACCCAGGAATGAGGACCCGGCACTGGCAGATGCTTTCTGATCGCATCCAGATGAATGTCAAGCCCAAAGCCAACCTGACCTTCTCCAACTGCCTGGAGATGGGCCTGCAGAACCATGTGGATGAGATAGCCCATGTAGCTGAAGTGGCTGGGAAAGAGTACGCCATCGAACAGGTACCACAGCCAATGTAACAATCAAGACACTATGAATAGTTATGGACCTAAAAATGTGTGTCTCTACATATTTTGGACTGTATAGTAGCGCCGGGCAGTGCGTTGATATTATACTGATGTCGTGACAAAAGACGACTCAAGTCAAGTCAAGTTAGTTTTATTTATATAGTGCCAAATCATAACAGAAGTTATCTCAGGGCACTTTTCATATCATTGTATGTGATTTTGGATATGATAATATTGTGATATGGCATAAGTGTTGTCTTTTCCTGTTTGAAACGCTGAATTACAGTTAAGGGATGCGATTTTTGTTGTAGCTGTTTGATCAGAAATATTTTGAATTTGTCCATATGAGCCAGCCCTACTGTGGAGTCAGCTATGGAAGCAGCTATACTGTATGTTATTACTAGAAAACAAGACAGGGCATTGCAATGTTCGAACACACTGCATTTTTGTTGTTGTATGTATTTTGTGCTGGTCAGTTTTCAATATGGTCTTTCAAACAAAACTATGCACTCTATCACACCTTCACACCCTCTCACACAGGCTCTGGAAAAGATGGAGGATGAGTGGTCTACAATAGTCTTTGATGTGCTGGCCTACAAAGACACAGGCACTTACATACTCAAGAGTCCAGATGAAGCCTCTCAGCTGCTGGACGACCACATCGCCATGACCCAGAGCATGTCCTTCTCCCCCTTTAAGAAGTCCTTTGAAGACCGCATCAACACCTGGGAGAGCAAGCTCAGGATGACGCAGGTGCACACACACACACACACATACACACACACACACACACACACACACTTAACAGTAAGCCATGCTGAGTAATTTCCATAGCACTGCAGTTACTTATGTTGTACTGGTGCCCTCTCCTGGTGCCTGCAGGATGTGCTGGAGGAGTGGCTGACGTGCCAGCGCTCCTGGCTCTACCTGGAGCCCATCTTCAGCTCTGACGATATAAACCGCCAGCTGCCTGTAGAGGGAAAAAGATACCAGACAATGGAGCACACATGGAGGAGGGTCATGAAAAACGCCTTTGATAACCGCCAGGTCAGAGCTCAACAGCTACCATCATTTAAGATGGAGGTTTATTTATGGGGAAGCAGATAGCCTGCAGCTTGATGATTTGTGTGTGTGTGTGCAAGTGTGTCTGTGTGCACTGTGTACATGTGTGTTTCCATGTTAATCTTTAGGTGATTGACCTGTGCCCAGATGCACGTCTGCTGGAAAATCTCAAGGAGTGCAACAAGCTCTTAGAACTGGTCCAGAAGGGGCTCAGTGAGTACCTGGAGACAAAGCGAGGCTCCTTCCCCAGGTAGGTCTTACTGGTAGCGTCCTGAAGCTCCCCTAGCCCTCAGATTTCAATGGTGTTAATAGAAGATTTTTCAATGTTTTAACTTTGCATACTATTTAAACACAAGATACATAACAAAACATTCGTCATTATTATTACAAACATCTTTGACTTTGTATTGTAGAAAATAGCCATTATTTATCATCAAAATCTAAAACTGTGCACAGTGGAAGGCTGACTGAAAATGACCAACATGATAATTCCAATAGTGCTGTTGTAATTTAATTGTTGTTGGAAAGTAAATTACCTTTATCATTTGAGGATCATTAATTATTTATTGCACTTTGGCCTCTTATATCAACATCTTGTGTATTTTTCTAAGGTAAATGAAATACTGCTGATATATATGCTGATTATACTGTATATACTATTAACTGTGAGGCTAGAAATATGTACTGCATATTGAATATGTGCTTGCAGGTTCTACTTCCTGTCGGATGATGAGCTGCTGGAGATTCTGTCCCAGACCAAAGATCCCACTGCTGTCCAGCCTCACTTGCGCAAATGCTTTGAGAACATCGCTCGGGTTGGTTTCTGCTGGTTGTCTCTTCACAATTACTTTCATTTTAGACTACTGGAAGCAGAACATGCATATCGCACGACTAAGACCCCTGTTGATTCTCAGCTCAAGTTCCAGTCAGATCTTCAGATTACACACATGTACTCTGGCGAGGGAGAGGAAGTGGAGCTGTTCCTGCCAGTGATGCCTAGTGGGAACGTGGAGGACTGGCTGAGAGAGGTGGAGAAGTCTATGAAGGCCAGTTTGAGGGATAACATTGACCGCTCACTCAGAGTCTACCCTGAGGTCTGTGACCCTAACTCTCAGTGTCACACAATTTGTGTATTGTGAGCAAGAAAAAAAGTTTTTGTAAGTTCTGCACATGTCCCCTTGCTTCCTCAGCACCTTCGTACAGAGTGGGTGTTATCGTGGCCTGGTCAAGTGGTGATTGCTGGCTGTCAGGTCTTCTGGACAACTGAGGTGTCTGAATCCCTGGAACGGGGAGATCTGGCCAACCGCCTCTACCCCCAACTACAGACACAGGTGTGATGGGGGTATTATGTGTTTCCTCCACTGTGGAGGCTGGCCAGGATTCACATTAAGAAACATCTCCTGGAAAGTGCAAGAAAAAAAGCTGTTGTGTTTTATTGTTGCATTGCTCACATTTACAATGTACACTCTATTTATTGATTATTTATGCTATGTCCATGTTTTGTTCAGCTGGGTGACTTGGTGCAGCTGGTGAGAGGACAGCTGTCTAAAATGCAAAGGGCCGTGCTCTCTGCCCTCATCGTCATAGAGGTCCATGCAAAGGATGTGGCAGCCAAACTGGTGGAGGAGGGGGTCTCAAGTGTCAATGATTTTGAGTGGATCAGCCAGCTCAGGTTTAGCTGACTTTAATTTACTGTCTGTCACTGATACTGACTTTGGAGTCCACATCTATACTATCATTCTTAAATATTCTTAAAATGAATATGACACTCACTGTTTGTAGGTATTACTGGGCCAAAGATGATTTGTACATCCGAGCAGTGAATGCAGAGTTCTTGTATGGATATGAGTATCTGGGCAACTCTGGACGTCTGGTCATCACCCCGCTCACTGACAGGTCGGCCCCCAGCTTCTATATCTACTGTTTCTACTGCTCTGTTTATGCCATGTTCTCTTTTGAATGACAACAAACTCTGCCTC
Source organism: Holocentrus rufus (assembly GCA_900302615.1). Lineage (NCBI taxonomy): Eukaryota > Metazoa > Chordata > Actinopteri > Holocentriformes > Holocentridae > Holocentrus > Holocentrus rufus. The sequence continues at coordinate 41,474 of OMLF01017163.1, read as the reverse complement.
TTTCAGATGCTACTTGACCCTGACAGGGGCCCTGCACCTGAAGTTTGGAGGGGCCCCTGCAGGTCCAGCGGGGACAGGAAAGACAGAAACCACCAAAGACCTTGGAAAGGCCTTGGCCATCCAGACAGTAGTTTTCAACTGCTCTGATCAGCTGGACTTCATTGCAATGGGCAAGTTCTTGAAGGGACTAGCCAGGTATGAGAAACACATCTTCAAGTGTGATGGAATATCAGCTTTGTTGTCAAGTAGCACAAACCTTGCTATCCATTTCATCCATCTTGGATTCCTTTTATATGTGAAACTAGAGAGTGTTTCTCTCAGATCTTGCATTCAATTATGATTGACTTAGTCTTCCCTTCCCTCAGCTCCGGGGCCTGGGCATGCTTTGATGAGTTTAATCGTATTGATGTGGAGGTGCTGTCTGTAGTGGCACAGCAGATCACCACTATTCAGAAGGCCCAACAGCAAAGGGTGAGATGATGCATAAAATTGAAAAATGTGTGCACTCAGTAACACAAAGCTATAATTGAGTGTAGTCTTATGACAGTCAAATAATTGTGTGCATGTTACTGATCTTTTTAGGTGGAGCGCTTTGATTTTGAAGGGACAGAGATCTCTCTTGTCCCCTCTTGTGCTGTCTTCATTACTATGAATCCTGGTTATGCTGGCCGCACTGAACTGCCTGACAATCTAAAGGTTTTCAATATGATGACATTTCAAATTAATATCCTCCACTGAGGATGAGCAGTTTGAGTTCAACACACATGTTTCTGTTATCTACAGGCCCTGTTCCGTCCTGTGGCTATGATGGTCCCTGACTATGCTATGATTGCTGAGATTTCTCTCTACTCATTTGGCTTCAGCGATGCCAAAGTCCTCTCCAAGAAGATCACCACCACATTTAAGCTCTCCTCTGAGCAGCTTAGCTCTCAGGTGTGTACCTACAGAAGTGTCAAAAAATTGCTCAAATTTTAATATGTACTACAAATTTTACCAGGGGAGATGGTGCACATAACATTGATAAAGCTAATCAAACATATAAATGTGTATTATAACAGATAAGAGTTTTAGCTGACAATATAGAGAGATGTACACTGTGCAAGGGCATCATGCAGATGTGAAAATGTAGACATACAGTAACAGATTTAACATGAAGAGGCTATACAGAAGTGAAGTGATTGATGAAAGATAAATGATGCATAAAAATGTGCTGACTTTTGCTTATGTTTGTATGAAGGATCACTATGATTTTGGTATGAGAGCTGTGAAGACTGTGATCTCAGCTGCTGGAAACCTGAAGAGAGAGAATCCTGACATGAATGAGGTTCAGTAGTTTTCCTTTGTCTATGATCTAAAGTAACATGAGAAACCTTTTTATTTGAGTTTGAAAAACAATGCCCATACCATAAATACTGAATATCCCTCTGTCTCCCAGGAGTTAATCTGTCTGCGGGCCATTCAGGACGTCAATGTACCCAAGTTTCTGCAGGATGACCTGAAACTCTTCAATGGTATCGTGTCAGACCTCTTCCCTACGATTAAAGAGGAGCCTATCGACTACGGCACCCTGGAGGAGTCCATACGGAATGTCTGCGCCAAGAAGAACCTCAAAGATGTAGATGGTCAGTATGCTTCAAAGCATGCACAAAATATGTTTTCAGGTATGTTATTCCCTGTAATTTGAGGATGGCTATATGACATAATTGTGATGATTGCAGGATATATTACTAAGTGTATTCAACTGTATGAGACCACTGTGGTGAGACATGGTCTGATGTTGGTGGGACCCTCTGGATCAGGTAAAACCAAGGTGAGTGTTTTATAGATCACTGTACTGTTTATATTTTCATGCATTATTCCTCAGAGTTGACAGCTTTGATTTGGTGGTGAGATGTGTTAAGCTTAAGCATTACTTTGGCATGTGTCAGTGCTATGAGATACTGGGTGCTGCCATGACGGCTCTAAAGGGCCAGCCCTCTGTGAGTGGAGGCGTGTACCAGTTGGTTCAGACCTACGTCCTCAACCCCAAGTCTATCACGATGGGACAGCTCTATGGGGAGTTTGACTTACTCACACACGAGTGGTAAGTAGTGGTTTATTCTACACAAACTATAGAGCAAACAAAAAAAACAGAAACACTCTCAGACCCTTTATCCATCCCTGTAGGACAGATGGTATCCTGTCATCTCTTATCCGTGGAGGGGCAGTATCCATGGATGAGACAAAAAAATGGTACATGTTTGATGGGCCAGTGGACGCCGTGTGGATCGAGAACATGAACACTGTGCTGGATGACAACAAAAAACTCTGCCTTAGCTCTGGAGAAATCATCAAGCTCAGTGATGTAAATAAGTCTTTAACATTTTTATGGTATTTTCTTTGTTGCCCTTGTATCAGTTTGGTCTCTTGTAGTAAACATTTAAATTATTGTGTATCCTTGTCCCACAGACGATGACCATGATGTTTGAGGTGCAGGACTTGGCAGTGGCGTCCCCGGCCACAGTATCTCGTTGTGGTATGGTCTACCTGGAGTCCAGTGTTCTGGGCCTCACGCCCTTCACAGAGTGCTGGCTGAAGAGGGTCCCTGAACCCCTGAAACCATACACAGAGCAACTCGACTCCCTCTTCACCAGGTTCTTACAGGTAAATGGGAAGATGGCCCAACTGAGAAAGAGTATGACTAGTGGAGGGAAAGTTCTAGACATATTCGATTCTGAAAGTATTACCGCTTTGGTATTTCAGGACTATATTTTTCTCTGTATTTTTCCCCACAGGACTCCATCACTTTTGTGCGCACATCCGTGAAGGAAGTCATCACTTCCCTGGACAGCAACCTGACCTGTAGTCTGCTCAAACTTATGGACTGTTTCTTCAATCCCATCATCCCTAGAGAGGTCTGTCTCTGGCTTTTATGTGTTAGAATAACCCGCCTTAAGGGACTGCATTGATTTTTGGGCAAATAAGCTGTTTGAAGCAAAGTATTCTATTATTACAGAATGCCAAATTGATCAGAGAATCTTTTTGATGCAGAGTCTTTGTATTGCATTTGTATTCCAAGACAGAGTTCTATTGATTTTGCTCTTCTTGACTTTGCTCCATTGTTTTGCAGGGTGAGAGGCCACTGCCACAAGAGAAACTGAACCGCGTGAAAGAGCTGATTGAGCCCTGGTTCTTCTTCTCTCTGGTGTGGAGTGTTGGAGCCACAGGAGATGCTGCCAGCTCCCAGCGCTTCAGTGCCTGGCTCCGGGGCAAGATGGCAGAGGAGAAGGTCTGATTATCATCTCAGAGACACTGCTTTACTGATTTCAATAGCCAGTTATTTTAAATGTCATTTTTATTGACTGTTTTACTATAATTTTTTTGACAGAAGTATATTGCTCTTAAACTGAATGTATTTGTCTTCCAGATTCATTTATGTTTTCCAGATGAGGGCCTGGTATATGACTACAGGCTTGATGATGCAGGCATCACTAACACAGGGGATGATGATGAAGACAATAAAGAGAGAAAAGTATATGGATGATGCTTAAAAATACTGATTTTAAAGATACCAGAGACTTTCAGATGCATGCATTTCCGTTAATCTTTTTTGCTCTCTGCTATAGGTTCAGTGGGTCAGCTGGATGAAATACGCCCAGAAAGTGGTAATCACCCCAGAGACAAGCTATGCTGACATCATTGTACCCACCCCTGACACAGTGAGAATGTCTTTCCTCATGGACATGCTGTTGACCAATAAGAAACCTGTGAGTACTTGTGAGAACAACACTGTTTATAAGCATTTTTGTTTGAAATGAGCATTAAAACTAAAAGTTTAATCTTTAAAACTTACCAAACTGAGAAGCGGACTTTTTGTGCTTATTTGGACTGCCGAATTGCTTTACCTGTAAATATTTGAATGTTGTAGGATATTGCACTCCCTTGAAAAAACTCTGTTGTTATATATCAATGTTTGTCTCTGTCTGTGTGGGACAGGTACTGTGTATTGGGCCAACTGGCACAGGGAAGACTCTGACCATATCAGATAAGCTGCTAAAAAACATGTCCACTGAGTACATCACACACTTCCTCATGTTCTCTGCCCGCACCTCAGCCAACCAGACTCAAGATTACATTGACAGCAAACTAGACAAAAGGTACAGCAGTCTATTCGTCCGTTAATAGCATTCATCCAACTGCACATTATCTACAGTGCAGCAGTATCTTTGTGGCTGACCATTACAGTTGCTGTGCTTGTGTGGCAGACGTAAAGGTGTGTTTGGGCCTCCAGTGGGGAAGTATTTCATCTTCTTCATCGATGATCTGAACATGCCCATGTTGGAGACCTATGGCGCCCAGCCTCCTATAGAACTACTGCGGCAGTGGATGGACCATGGAGGCTGGTATGACAGGAAGCAGATAGGTGAGAACATTTCAGCACATTATTTACCGTCGAATCTACTGGGATTAAAATGGGTGATGAAATGAACTACTCCTGATAGATTCTTGTACTTTATGTAAGTTCCTCTGGAGAGTAACCCAAAAGCCTTTAATGTGAATTACAAGAGCTTATAACTTAGACACGCTCACGCTCATCTGATTTTGCTCAGCGATATCAAACACCCTATAGATTGAGTTTCTTGCTTATTTTCCCTGTCCTTACCCCACAGGGACATTCAAGCACATAGTTGACATAAACTTTGCTTGTGCCATGGGTCCCCCGGGTGGAGGCCGGAACCCCATCACCCAGCGCTTCACTCGCCACTTTAACTTCCTGTCCTTCACTGAGATGGAGGATGCTAGCAAGAAAAAGATTTTCTCTACCATTCTAGGAAGCTGGATGGGTGAGTCAGGGCTGCCAATGTAATTTAATACACCTTTTAGTAGAATCTTGACAGAGGTGTGCCAGGGTGGAAGGGCTAGTTTACATTAGCTTAAGAAACCATGATTTTCTAATTGAGTCTTTGTTCTCTTTCAGATGGAAATATGAGTAAAAAGGATCCAGGCAGTAAGTCAGAGACAGAGAGAAAAGAAGTAAACAAAGAAGAGGGCAAATTATTTGAAATGTTAATGATATTCAGCAAAAGCTAGTGTAGCTTGCATAAAATAACACATGATTTGTCTGTGATAAAGTAACATCTCCAGATCCTAAATGAAATAGTTTTTTGCCTATGATTGATTTCATATATTCAACCTTATCTCTTCTATCTTCTGCCCTGCTGTTTTCCATCAGGACCTGTGCCAGTCATCCAGCCCCTGAATGAGCCTCTTGTAGATGCCACTATCCGAGTCTACTCCACCATTACCTCCCAGCTCCTCCCAACACCAGCCAAGTCCCATTACACTTTCAATCTCAGGGACCTCTCCAAAGTCTTCCAGGGCATCCTCATGGCTGAGGCTGGCATGATAGAGGTAGTCAACATCTACAGAATCAAATCACCATGCTGCTATATTGTATTATTATAAAGTAGATTGTGGGAATATCCCCTGAGCTTTAGGCATTTTAGACATTTAGCTACTTAAAATGAGTACAGCAGTCACCTTGAAAATCTTCATTATCAACATAACACAAATATATACATATAAAAAAAAGCAAAATAAAACTGTACTATGATGCTTTTCAGGAACAGTTACAGCTGCTGCAGCTGTGGTACCATGAGAGCTGTCGGGTTTTCCAGGACCGCCTGGTGAGTGCTGAGGACAGGGATTGGTTTGACAGGCTCCTGCAGGACTGCATCCAGGAGTTTGGCTGCAGTTTTGAAGATGCTGTGCCCTGCCAGCCTGTTCTCTATGGAGATTTTATGAACCCTGGAGCTGACAACAAAGTCTACACACTCATAGATGACGGGGAAAAGGTGAGGAGCACCAATCAACAGCCTTGTGTCTGAATTTCACTGCGGGTTTCCATGTATGTTTCTGTTGCTATTAAACAGCTAACTGATTGGCTTTTTAAGGACAGGTGCATCGTGCTTCATGAACATGCTCCACTTTTCTTCACTTCTCATCAATCCAATTTTCTTCCTGTCAACAATAAAAGTGAATGCACCACTTGATAACAAAGTAAATGATAAACAAAAATTGGATACACTCATCACAGCTGGATGTACCTCCAACATTCCCTCTGCTACTTTGTAAATGTTACTTGCTTAAAAATAATCTGAAATTATATGTACTCTTAGGGAAGTGAAGCATAGGTAATTCTAATGAATAAATGATAAGAACAGTAGAATACCTTGTGCCTTTCCAGTGATAATGGCCACATGCATGACTCTAAAATATTTTGATAGGTATATGGATAATGTATTGCTTTGCACTGTGTAGTTGACCAGAGTGATGGAGGAGTACCTGGATGACTACAACCAGATCAACACCACCAAGATGAAGCTGGTGCTCTTCATGGATGCCATTCAGCATGTGTGCCGCATTAGTCGCATCCTGCGCCAACCTCTGGGCAATGCCCTGCTGCTTGGAGTGGGTGGCAGCGGGCGCCAGTCACTCACCAAGCTGGCCTCACATATGTGAGACTCCTACACTTCATCTGCCTGACTGCTAAATACATGCAACTCTTATGCTACCACTGCATATTTAAAGATGCCCAGTGTAGTTTGTGACCACTTGTGGTGCTATGGTGCAAACTAGGAAACCCATTTTGTTTACTTTACGTCATGAGCAAGGGGGCGACATATTACACATGATAAACAGTGCAACTTTAAAACATTCCAAAGTAAGGCTTTGTAAGGCTTTGCTCTCCGCCTCATCCCTCCTGTATAAGTGAAGTAGTTCTACAGGTGAAATAAGTGCTGGTCACTTGTAATTTTTATGTGAATGCAGCTACTCAGTCTGCTTCAGGTCAACAGATAGATAGATGTACTTTATTGATCCCAAGCTGGGAAATTCTTGAAACAGAACAGAAACAGAAGCTCTTCCTAATATTTTGTACGTGCACAAGTGTCTATTTTGTACAAGTGTCTGCCACACCAAACATCTGTGGTCTTTACATATTTTAATGAGTAAATGTAGAGGGGTCAGCAGCACCACATGGTTTCATTGTATTTAAATTCAATTCATTGTTGGAGTTTTAATATTAAATACAGACCTGGGCACATTTAATCTAGACTCTAGTATAATAAGAAACATTTTACATGCTCTTGAACCAAATGTTTGTTTCCCTGTTTATTTCCTGTGTTACTGATATAGTTCTCTAGTCCTCACAGTGTTTCTGTCCATATTCAGATCAGACTATGAGTGTTTCCAAATTGAGCTGTCGAAGAACTACGGTCACACAGAGTGGAGGGAGGACATTAAGAGCATCATGCTGAAGGCTGGCCTTCAGAACCAGCAGATCACCTTCCTCTTTGTAGACACACAGGTGAAGTCCTCTCTTACCACCTGCTTCTAACATATACACAGTTCCACTGGGGGTTGTATGCTAGTGATGCTACACATTTTGTGCACTTATTAGTTGTTAGCATTACAAAGTTACCAGTTCTAACCACTCCACTATTTATTTACAGTGGAGACATCCAATATGGTGTAATATGTATTAATAAAAAGAAAAGAAAATAATCTAAAAGACCCAGCTGTTCATCTTGTTTCTCTAAAAGACATAATCAAGTTATACTGTTGCACTTATAAGTCCCTGTGGGTAAGAACATTGACACAGTGCCCAAAATCTAAATCCACATTTGTATTATTCCCCCAGATTAAGAGTGAGTCATTCCTGGAGGATGTGAACAACATATTGAACTCTGGGGATGTTCCCAACCTGTATGCAGTAGATGAGCAGGAGCGCATCTTCACAGGCATGAAGCCGGTGGTGCAGGACCTGGGCCAGCAGCCTACTAAAGCCAACCTTATGGCTGCCTACATCAAGAGGGTTCGCAGCAACATCCACACCGTACTCTGCATGAGGTTAGCTGTAACTATGCAGACATTTTTTTTAGTTGTTCAAAAGGAAAAACAAAGCAAGTCGTTTACGTTTCTTACCTCCTCCCATCTTTTCTCCTCCTCTTAATTTCTCCTCCTGCAGTCCAGTTGGTGAAGTGTTTCGTGCACGGCTGAGGCAGTTTCCCTCGTTGGTCACCTGTTGTACCATAGACTGGTTCAGTGCCTGGCCAGAGGAGGCCCTGCAGGCTGTGGCTACCTCCTTCCTCAATGAGCTGCCGGAGCTAGAGGCCAGCCCCACAGCCATGAAGGGACTGGTGAGGAAGTTGTGTGTGTGTATGTGTGTATGTGCATGTAGCTGTGAGTTAGTATGTGTGTGTGTGTGTGTGTGTGTGTGTGTGTGTGTGTGTGTGTGTGTGGACATGCAGAGAGACAGAGGAGGCTTGGAGGTAAAAGAGAATGAAACAGAATGAAATGCTCAAAGGTG
>OMLF01017163.1:0-29929 GCA_900302615.1 Holocentrus rufus | reverse complement strand
CTTATAGGTGGGCTGGCAGACGAGAAGGTCCGCTGGAAGGAGACAGTGCAGCACCTGGAGTACATGGTCAGTAATGTTGCAGGAGACGTGCTTTTATCAGCGGCATACGTGGCCTACCTGGGACCCTTCACAGTAAGTGGGTTACTCACGAGCTTGTGAGTGTGAGCTCTGTACTTCCTTAATATTAGTTGTCACTTTTTTATGTACATACAACAACATATTTGTGCTTATCAGCTCTGGACTGTAGCATCAATTCGCTTCTGTCCTTATGAAGGTGTTTATTGTCCTTGTGTGTTCAGGGAGAGTACCGGGCAGACATGGCAGAGGAGTGGCTGTGTTGTTTCAAAGAGCTGAATGTTCCACACACCGAGGAACCCAACCTGATCAGCACTCTGGGAGACCCCGTCAAGATCCGCTCCTGGCAGGTCAGAACCAACATTTCATCAGCTTTCATCCGGCCTTCAGACTCAAAGCCTCTAAGAGCAAATAGCAATTATTGCAATGCCACGTCATCTTTGCTTATAATTCACCAGTATAATTAGCCTCCCATTGATTCTGATCATTCACCTTTATCATCATTTATCATCATCGTTTATGTTTTTATGTGTATAGATAGCAGGTTTGCCCAAGGATAACCTCTCAGTGGAGAATGGTGTGATCACACAGTACTCTCAGCGCTGGGCTCTGTTTATTGACCCCCAGGGACAAGGCAACAAGTGGATCAAAAACATGGTGAGGAGGACGGCACTCGCTTATCTGTACACTGATCTGGTTATAACTGAAGTCTCAAAAAATAATAGATCTTAATCTATGTCTTTGCATCACGTATAATGTTGTAGATTTTTTGAATTAGGCCCACAACTCCTGCAGAAACGTCTCAGTATCTTAATTTGTATTTGAGTAGCTGGTTCTGTTCATTCATTTATTCTCTGCTAACTGATGCTTGCTTCCTATTGCCTCCAAGGAACGTGACAACGGATTGGACGTCATGAAGCTCAGTGATAAGGACTTCCTCCGCAGTCTTGAGAACGCCATTCGTTTTGGTAAACCCTGCCTCTTGGAGAACGTGGGAGAGGAGCTGGATCCTGCTTTAGAACCTGTCTTGTTGCGGCAGGTCAATACACACAATACACATATCAGTTACAGAGAATACACAGTTGTTTGTCAGTGTTACGCAATAATAAACAAGCATTGGTTAACTAAACTCAAGTTTTTAAATGTTGTGGTCTGTAGACATATAAACACCAGGGCAGCACATTACTGAAGCTGGGAGATGCAGTCATCCCCTACCACGACGACTTCAAGATGTACATCACCACCAAGCTGCCTAACCCACACTACTCTCCAGAGATCTCCACCAAAGTCACCCTCATTAACTTCACCCTGTCGCCCAGGTAACACATACTTCATACAGGTTGATATGTCAGTTTCAGTGATGTAGTGATGGATTGATGATTGTTAACAAATGCTAACAAACTTTACCTTTAACATCTCAAAAAGTATAACTTGGATGTAGGGGCTTGTAGGGTGGATTAAAGGGACGCTGTGTTCATGATGTATCAGGTAGGAAAACCTGAGGTATCTTTCTGAATTGTTTTAAGATTCCAACCATTTTCTCTGTGTGTGTTTGCAGTGGTCTGGAGGACCAGCTGCTGGGTCAGGTGGTGGCAGAGGAGCGTCCAGACCTAGAGGAGGCTAAGAACCAACTGATCATCAGCAACGCCAAGATGAAACAAGAGCTGAAGGAGATCGAGGATGAGATCCTGTTCCGCCTCAGTTCCACAGAGGGAAACCCTGTGGACGACGAGGAGCTCATCCGAGTGCTGGGCGCCTCTAAGATCAAGGCTGGAGAGATCAAGGTCAGACAGATGGAGTTATCTTGTGTTTAATATTGTAGAGTATGATATGAAACTTTTGAATAACTAATTTACTAGATATTCTATCTCACAAACGTTCTAAGGTTGCAAGGAACATATTTAGAAAAAAATATTTAGAAGCCTGGGGAAGAAAGTTGAGCATCAGGCATATAATAACTGAAAATACACATTGCTATTTCTAACAAAATTTACACACAGGCTTCATTGAATTTTTCTGGATGTCATAAATTTGTTATCAGATCCATTTGCTTCTATGTACTGCAGAACCCTGTTAAGTCATAGTGACACATGTCGTGTCACTGTGTATGTTATCTGTTTCTATCTGACACACAGCTCCCTCCAATAGCTAAAGATGATCATTGATATGCTAAGATACTGTGGTAGGAATGTCCAGTATTAACACAAGCTGATGTCACTGCCAGGCCAAAGTGATGGTGGCAGAGCAGACAGAGCGGGACATTGATGCCACCCGTCTGGAGTACGTGCCCGTGGCCGTGCGCACTCAGATCCTCTTCTTCTGCGTGTCTGACCTGTCTAACGTCGACCCCATGTACCAGTACTCTCTGGAGTGGTTCCTGGGCATCTTCATGGCTGGCATTGCCAACTCAGAGAGAGCAGGTAGAACGAAAATCCATAGTAACACTCTTAAGACTGCTCTACACTTTCAAGATCGTACGCAGAATTTTTGAACGGATGGATAAAGCACAGAAACTGGTTGACAACGCTGAAGCCGGATATTTTTCTTGTATCTAACTACATTTCCTGACATGTTTCTCACAGACACAGTGAAGGAGAGAATCGTCAACATCAATGAGTTCTTCACCTTCAGCCTTTACAGCAACGTGTGCCGCAGCTTGTTTGAGAAGCACAAGCTCATGTTTGCCTTCCTCCTGTGCGCTCGCATCATGATGAATGAAAACAAGATCGACATGGTGAGCGACGGGGGAGTTTGTCTGTCAGTCTCTCACACACTTTCACCTCACTCTTCACTTTCATCTCTCCTTGGAACTCATTTGGTATATTATAGTTAATCCAAAAGCGCTTGCTGAATCCACATTGTCTGTCTGTGTGTATGTGCTAGGCTGAGTGGCGCTTCCTGTTATCTGGAGGGGTGCCTGTCCAGCAGCTTAACAACCCGGCAGTGAGCTGGCTGTCAGAACGCGCCTGGCAGGACCTCCTGGGCCTCAGCGCTCTGCCCAACTTCAGCGTCCTGGCAGAGACCTTCTCCACATACGTGCTGGGCTTCAAAACAATATTCGACAGCACCCAACCTCACAGGCACACATAGATTCCTGCCACATTAACAGATGCATACTCGTTTTCTGTATTTTATAGCGCACACTCCATTGGCCATCTGATAAGGTGTCTGTTTGTCTGCAGGGAGCCCCTCCCAGGAGAGTGGCACGCCAAACTGGACCCATTCCAGAAGCTGTTGGTCCTGCGCTGTCTGAGGGCCGACCGACTCACCCACGGCCTGCAGGACTTTGTTTCAGCCCAGCTGGGCCAGCGCTTCATAGAGCCTCAGGTAGTACTCACGTCTGAGCTGCCTTACACTGTGTGGGTCCAAATATGTGTTCAATAACAATGGGTTTTCCCACGAGTCACAGTTGTATCTGTGTTTATTGTAAGCTAGGTATGATGATATTTTCATGGTGACTTTGTTTGAGTCAACAGTAGTGCAAAAATTTGGTGTACAGAATTGACTGAAAGACAGATAAACACACTAGTAGTGTCACTACTGTCAACTACTGTGGAACAGACATGGACTTTATACAGCCCATGGGCCAGAACCGCCTTCAGGATGGTTCTGCCTGGCCTGCGGGACATCTAAGACAAACCACACCATTTTACTTATGAAGCTAAAAAAATCAAATGACCTAAATTGGCTTTTATTCTGTGTAACGTAAGTGTGCATGCCTTCTTCCTGTCACAACTGATATTGACGTGAGTGATGTTTGATAAAGGCATCTGCTGAGGCACGCCAAGCTGTCCGAGTGTCTGGGGATTCTTATTGTGTTCATGTAATGCAGTCGATTGAGGTACAATTTGGAGTAGGCTGCTACGCAAAAGGAGCACTAAAAAGCCAAAGGTTGATGCTGAATGCCAAAAAGGTTGATGCTGAATGTAGAGTATTTACTAAGACTATTTTTTCACTGAGGTTGGCGGTAACGTGGTGTGCCAAGTTTGTAACAAACATATCGCTGCATTCAAAGTATTCTGTATTCTCTCTTCTCCTCCCTCCATATCTCTTCCAGACGTCAGACCTCTCAGCGGTCTTCAAGGAGTCCTCGTCCTCCACCCCCCTAATCTTTGTCCTCTCCCCCGGGACTGACCCGGCCTCTGACCTCTACAAGTTTGCTGACGTCATGAAATTCTCCAAGAAGATGAGTGCCATCTCTTTGGGCCAGGGCCAGGTCAGCGCCAGGGAAATGCCTGGGAATTGTGATTCTCTCTCTCTCTCTCTCTCTCTTTCTCTCTCTCTTTCTCTGTCTATGATTCTCTCTCTGTCTCTCTCTTTCTCACTGACCCAAGAGAAAAGCCACTCAAATTGCCCTCTCACAGAATCAGGTCATTCTCATTTGTCTTGCTAAGAATGGCCACCTCAACACTAATTATTTTCTCTATTTCAGGCCAGAGGACAGGACTTTGTGCCAAACATCTCAGAGTGGTGCCACATTCACCATGACCATGCACATAAATAAAACACACATTAAGAACAACCACAGAAACACGCTTGTGGAGGGTGTGAGACTCATTTTCACAAACATAGCAGAAACGTACTGCCAGGCTAAACATTTCTCCTAGTAATTGGTCCTCTTGGGACCGTGCCAGTAGCTTCACGAGTTTGTCACGTTTCTTTGCAATTACACAAGTTGAAGTCCCGGCTCTCTCTGGGCTGTTGCATCACCCTGTCCTCAATTTCCTGTCTGCATTGTATTAATTAGAAATCGAAGGCTCTTCTGCCTTCCAGAGAAAGTCCTGGGCACTCAAAATGGATATAGGGAGACATTTTGTATTGCACAGCCCAGAACAAGCGAGCACAATTCTGTCTACAGGCCAAAAAAATAACTAAATTCCAGGAGACCGGTGTCGGGTGTCTTTTTAATTAAAGCCTCATGTTTATTACATTTGTTTGCTAGTTCACTTAGTCCTGCAGCATGTTCATAAAGTTGCCCTCACATCTGCATTTTGTCCCATACCTGTTTGCATGACTCAGGGCCCCTGGGCTGAGGCCATGATGCACAGTGCCATGGAGAGAGGTCAGTGGGTCTTCTTCCAGAACTGTCACCTGGCGCCCAGCTGGATGCCCAGCCTGGAGAGACTCATCGAGAATATTGACCCAGCTAAGGTCAGAGGAGAGATGCTGTGTGTGTGTGTGTGTGTGTGTACAAGCAGATGCAAAAACACAAGCCATTAATGAAGACAAGACTTCCCAAATATAGAATTTGATCTCATTTGCGCCTCACGGGGTGAAAATTAACAGGTGTGTTAGATGATTTATTTGTTAGTGAAGCCACATGCAGAGGCCCTCACCGCAACTTTGACAGTTAATTACTCCCTTTATCACTCACGCCCACCTCATGCCCGCCCCCAACAGGTGCACAGGGACTTCCGTCTGTGGCTGACCAGCCTGCCCAGCAACAAGTTCCCAGTGTCCATCCTCCAGAACAGCTCCAAAATGACTATTGAGCCTCCCAGGGGCATCAAGGCCAACCTACTGAAGACCTACCTGAGCCTCACCAATGATTTCATCACGTCCTGCACCAAGGTCTGCCTCTCACTGCTTCTACTTCTGTTCATTTCATTTGTCTCATCATCTTACTTTTGAACAGAAAACTTGCCGGCTTTGGATCACTTGTGTTTTTCAGAAGAAAATTTAGCAATGTCATTACTGCATAATCCCTGCATCTGCTGTGAAAATGTGGTATCTAATCCCTCTCTCCTTCTCTTTTCTTCTGTCTAGACAGCAGAGTTCAAGTCTTTGCTCCTGTCTCTGTGTCTGTTCCATGGAAATTCAATTGAGCGCAGGAAGTTTGGCCCTCTGGGCTTCAACATTCCCTACGAGTTCACCGACGGAGACCTGCGCATCTGCATCAGCCAGCTCAAAATGTTCCTGGACGAGTACCAGGACATCCCATACAAGGTGAGGGAGAGAAGGACTCGCTCTCACTGTCTGTATTTAAACAACTGTTAAGAGAACAGTGTTTCCAAAGCTAAAGCCAAAGCACTTGCAATCCATTTCTCTTTTGTTCTGTCTTTCTTTTGCTGCTCTTCATTTCTTCCTGTTTGTGGGTTTTCTGCCTCCTAACCTGTCAAACATCCCACATGAATCCCTCTTTACCCCCCTTAACCACTTTTTGTCCACTACACATCCATTGCCAATATCTTTTTGCTACTGTCATTGAAATTCCTCTCTTATCACCACAGATATTTGTGCTATAATCAGAGATAACAGAATTAATGTACTTTTAGCAAGAACAGGCATTTTGTCTTTGTTCATACCAGAGGATGAGGTTTTGTCTCTGAACTGTGTGTGTGTGTGTTTGTCTCATTTGTCCTCCTCCATCTGTCCAGGTGTTAAAATACACTGCAGGGGAGATAAATTATGGCGGCCGTGTGACAGATGACTGGGACAGACGCTGTATTCTGAACGTGCTCGAGGATTTCTACTGTCCTGCTGTGCTCAATGTCGAGCATGTCTACTCTCCTTCTGGAGTCTACCGGCAGATAGACACAAAACTGGACATCAAGGTTAGAGATATGTAGGGCATTGAAAAGATGAGGTGAAGATTAGGACATAAGATCAGTGCTTTTTCTGTTCTGTTCAATCAGCAACTTTGTCACCCTCATTTTCTGAAAAATAATCTGTCAGCTTGTTCTCTAACGAGATCACAGTAACATAAATGATATTTTCTCTGTTACTGCTGCCTTTCACAAAACAAGGGAACTTAGGAGGTGAGATGGTAAGTATTTGCCATGTTGCGTAATAGATTGCTACACTTGTCTCCAGTAACATGGGTTTAGACATTTCCTGGTGATGCAGTGGCTTGTGCTTAAGTGTGTCTGCAGATCCTGAAAAGGTCTGAAAGTGTCTTAACCTACATATATTAGAACTTGAGGACTTAAAAGATATTAAATATAGTTACTTAAAAGAATTTAGTCTTTAAATTTTACAGATCTAAAAATGTTGTGGTTTCTTAGTGCACAGTTTTGGGATAGATAGAAGACAAGATAGAGAACAGTAATAAAGAGTTACGATATATTCTTAATGGCCTACAGAAGTGAGTGCGGCCTTGTATAAACTCACGCCTCACACTATATACAGTATGTACTATACACTATGCCATGATGTAAACTGACCAATGTAAACTGACCTGTTGCCATGGTAACTCTGACCCCAGGGCTACTTGGCGTACATCCGCAGCCTGCCCATCAATGACACACCTGAGATCTTCGGCCTGCATGACAACGCTAACATCACCTTCGCCCAGAATGAGACCTTCGCCCTGCTGGGAGCCGTGGTTCAACTGCAGCCGCGAGCTGCATCTAGTGGGGGCAAAGCTAGGGAGGAGGTAGAGATGTGTGTGTGTGTGTGTGTGTGAGAGAGAGAGTGAGAGACAGAGAGAGGGAGTGTGATTACTCCCTCAGGAGTTTCCACACTAAGGAAACTCTGGGAGGGAAAAGATTTCATACTTGATTTTTTTTACCTCTTTTGTTACCTTTATTGCTCTTGCTGATTCATGGTTTCAATGCTGGTATGATATCATAGTCTGGGTTACTTAAATCCAGGTCAAGAGTTGTGGAACAGTCGATAAATGGCTTCACATTCTCTCCATGAACCAAGTTTTACAGAAAAATGCCAAACGAAATAATTCTTGACACAAAATTAAGCAGCCTGCCAGGAATTCAGTCACTGATAGCTTGAAGAGTTGGGATCAGTTTCACTTCTAAATGGCTGGACTGGATTATCTCTCCCTGCAACATAGATAGTGGAGGAGATGGTGGCAGGAATTGTTGAAAAGATCCCCGAGCCCATCAGTGTCCAGGAGGTGATGGCCAAGTACCCCGTCCTCTATGAAGAGTCCATGAATACAGTGCTCATCCAGGAGGTCATCAGGTAACATTGGACTCTAATGTAGGACAACACTACTGAACATACTGAAAGTCTCTTTAATATTGTAACGACACACACCGCTGCACTCTCAGGATCAGGAGTTGAAAGCAGCAGTAGGAAGTAGCTTGGTGGAAAATTCAGACTGTGGTCTGTCTGTCTGTCAGTGCAACCAGACACTTCAGAAGGGACAACCAGAGTTTTTCTGTTCTAACAGCTTCTCTGGGTGCCAATAAACTTGTCTCATAAAATTGTGCTTCCTCCTATCACAGCCACTGATTGGTTGAATGGTTGACAAACAGGTTTGATGCCCTGATCATGCCGCTCTTGTCCTTCACTGTGATTTTTTTATCTTCAATTTTCCAGCTGAACATCCTGCAGATATAGTTGTTTTGTGCTATAAGGCAGTAAAAAACAAACTAATTGTCCCCCATGATCGAAGACCAGGGAAGGGATTATGGATTGGGTTCTGTCCGTCTGTGCGTCATCAGTGCTTTCTGGGTGTCTGCTGGCCTGTTTTGGATGAAACTTGGGTGCATGATGGATTTTGACACTGAGGTCTGGCATTTTGAGTGTAAACATGATTGTCCCGCTACAGCACCATTATAAGGCTGCAAGCTTCATGCTCAATGTCTGAGGCACCGCTGGGACAAATGTGATGAACCTTTGGAGAATAATGCGTTTTTATATCAATATCCAGTATCTAAAAATTAAACAGATTGATCCACCACAGCACCACCAACAGGCCAAAAAGCTCCCAAGATTCAAGCAGCAATATTTCAGACACTGCTGGTTCGATTTTTGTACACCTTGGGCAAGATGATGTAGTTTTATATTGAGATCTGGCTTTTATAAAATAAAACTGATAAACTGATAATGAATCTGACTTAAGTATACACAGCCAGTTCCGATCATGTGCCATCAGCTCACAAGTAAACAGCGCCCACCCTTGTAAATATTGTAATGAAATTAGACAATAACATTGTGTGCATATCAGTCAGGATGACCAACAATTATTTTAATGTAAGCTCTTTGGATTGGCTAGTATGCTAACTGGTTTACAACATTTAACTACCCAGCCCATGTTTGTTCTACAGAGTGAAACTTTTAATAGTGGTCTATGGAGAGCTTCTCTTACCACGGTACTGCCAGTTGGTGTTGTGTAACCTGACTCCCTGACCCTCAAGATAGGCTCCTTGAGCTATTATAATCTAACCTTAGTTTCTTTAACTCATTTAGAACCATTACACATTGGTCAGTATATATTTTGCTCATATCAATAACTAAAAATTGACAAGCGTGTTAATAGCTTAATGACGGGTCAATACAAGGTTGCATTAATGACTGTAATGTAAGTAGTCCTGGAATCGGCTGATCTAAATGTCTGTACTTGTTTTGGTTCTGAAACTCCAGTATGGGTTCACCTCTCCTCTGTGTGTCTGTCAGATATAACAGGTTACTGGCGATCATCTCTCAGAGTCTCAGTGACATTGTGAAAGCTCTGAAGGGTTTAGTGGTGATGTCATCAGAACTGGAGCTTATGGCCAACAGCCTGTTCATCAACGCTGTACCTGATATGTGGAAGGCCAAGGCAAGACACACATGCACACTGAGGCACTCACACACATGCACCAACCAAAAGCCACAAATACTTAGAGATAACTCTCACATCCAGTGGGAGATTTATGTATTATTTTTCTTATAGAGACTGGAAGTCTCTGGCTAGTGCCAAAGCATACTGGGGTTTGGCTTTAGTTGAGCTGATCCTGTGTCAGCCATCTCTGGATTTTACTCCTGAATATAAAGTATGCAGTTAACTTGCTGTGTTGCAGGCATTTTGTATTCATTAAGCCGCTGTGGGGTGGGGCTCAGACATTTGACATTTTGGGGTAATTCCAATGTTCAGGGCATGATTTGATCTTTTGGTGGTATTTCTGTCTCAAGTCCCCGTTGTTTTCCTACCCTTCCTTCTGAGAATGCATAATGTCTGTCTGTGTGCGTCTCCTCCCCAAGGCCTATCCATCTCTGAAGCCACTGGCCTCGTGGGTGTCTGACCTCCTTCAGAGGATCAATTTCCTGCAGAACTGGATCTCTGATGGCATCCCGGCTGTTTTCTGGATCAGCGGCTTCTTCTTCCCGCAGGCCTTTCTCACTGGAACCCTGCAGAACTTCGCCCGTCGCTCTGTCATCTCCATCGACACTGTTGGGTTTGACTTTGAGGTCAGACAGCGGGTTTCTACTTCTATTTCACTAGATAAAAAGAGTTTTCAGGCATAAAACTTAAAAGAATGAGAGAGTTATTTAATGTCTAAAGCCACTCTAATTTGACTGTTTGAATATCAAAGTATACTGAACCGATTAGAGTTGCAGGTTTTAAATGACCGTGATCCCCTTTCCCCTCTTGTCTCTTCCAACCTCTCTTTCAATCCTCTCTCTATCAGGTAATGGCGAAATCAGCATCTGAGATAACGGAGAGACCAGACAAGGGCTGCTACATCCATGGTCTCTTCCTGGAAGGAGCTCGCTGGGATGCTGAGGCAGGACGACTCACAGAGTCCAGGCCCAAGGAGCTCTACACAGAGATGGCAGTCATCTGGATGATCCCCAAACCCAACCGCAAACCTCCGTCCTCTGGGGTCTATGTCTGCCCCATCTACAAGACCCTAACACGTGCTGGTAAGTGCATACAGTATCTCAGTATGACTATAGTTGTATTACATATCTTATGTCTTTGTGGGGCGGCGTGGTTCAGGAGGTGAGGCGCTTGTCCAATCACGTTCCTGGTTTGATCCCCAGCTCCTCCAAAGAGCCTGTTGAAGTGTCCTTGAGCCAGACACTGAACCACTAACTGCTCCTGATGAGCTGGTCGGCACCTTGTCTGACAGCTGCTGCCATCAGCGTATGAGTGTATGAGTGTGTGAGTGGGTGAATGTGAGGCAAACATTGTAAAGTGCTTTCAGTGGTTTGGAGTCTGGAGACGCAGTACATTTAATACACAAAATTGATTTGGTAGCCTTGACTAAGAAACTATTTTTAACAGATCTATGAATTTTTTTGTCATCTTTCGGAAATTGCTCCGCCTGTTTCTTTTGCTTGCATGGCTTCTGTTTGTCTGAATGATTGAGTGTAGGAGGGTTCACTCTGGAGTTTGCGTGTGTCTCTTTTAGGTGGTTTTATTACTCACCAAAAATAGACTCTAGTTAGTGTCCAGTTTCAGAAAGCTTCAGAAAGTGCAGCTCTGTATTTTCCACCCTCTGCTAACAGCCAGCATCCTGTGCTGGCAGATTAAACTGCTTGGAAACACTTGACTGAGTGCAGTGAGTGTGATGGAGAGAGATAAACAATATACATTTCTGTATTTGGATCAATGGACCGTTGTGTGTGTGTGTGTTGTTTTCAGGGACCCTGTCTACAACCGGCCATTCCACCAACTACGTGATCGCTGTTGAGCTTCCCACAGATCGCACTCAGCGACACTGGATCAAACAGGGAGTGGCCCTCATCTGTGCACTGGACTACTGAACACACACACTCTCACACACACACACACACATATACAGGAAATTCCAGAAGATGGACTTGCACTGTTTAGATGGAGCTCTTTTAAGATGAGACTGAAAGTGGAATTGAATTGAAATAAAATTCACTTTGCAAAATAACTAGTTTTTATAGCTATGTTTCACAAACCATAGTGATGTCACCCACCCACCCACACACACACACACACACACACACACACACACATTTCTCTATGAACTTCAGATATGTTGCCAGTTCACTCTCAGCGTAAATAGATGTTGTAGTAAACAATTTAGATTTACTACAAGGACTGTTTTAGCGACCTAAACTGTTTTGTTTACTACAAGCCCTTGTAGTAATGTAAGCTGCAATGTACATAAGATTATTTGCCTTTGTGAAATTGCCTGGTCGCACACTATACTGCTCCAGTTTCGTGGAACATATGATTCATCCATATGATTTGTCACGATCCTAACATAACCCATGCTCCAGAAACACTGGCATCCTTTTCCTCTCATCACAGCTTTCTACAGCCAAGAAATCAGAATATCTTCTTCTTGCCGGGATCGCTGGCACTTCACAGTTTATGGCTCCGATGCGAAGGTCACTGTCTGTGCTGCTCCTTTAAGGCGGCCACAGGCGGCCAGTTGAGAAATATGACTTAACTGGAGGAGGGTGGCGCTTACACAAGCCATGTCAGTGACTGTCACTGTCCACGTGAATACAAGCAAAGGGCTCCTGAAAGTGACGAATCCAGATCAACGGGAACTGAGTTCACCGGAATCAACAGAATTCCCCAATCAGCATGAAGACATCCTCGACTGGAATACGAATTATTTGTACCATTCAGACATGCTGAAATATTTATTTGGAGCTCCTGAGACAGTCAATTTTGACCGGTAAAGTTAGTAGAATAGTTCTAGAGTAGAATAGAACAAGTGCGTATCTAATTAAAGTGAATAATATATTTTCTTTCATTTAAGCAAATGTGCGTAGTGCTTCTGTATGTAGTTTCCGTAGAAGTAGTTTGTTAATTACTGTAGGCGCTTTGCCGCCCGGGTCAGCCAGACGCGCCGCGCAACAGCGGTGACCAAGGATACGTCTCCGCTTTGCGCAATTACTGGAGGGCAGTAGGAGTCATCATATTACATTGGTGAATTACTCATTTCTTCTCCAGAGGAGAGCAAGCCGGCGTGACCATGCTACAAAATGGGAACGAAAAGGAGAAACCGCTGCAGGCGCCAAAGGCTGAAGCAGAGCCCGACTCCCCGGCAGAGCCCCCCAAACAGCCCGCTCCCACCGCCACGGACAAGAAGGACGCGGGCACCGAGTCCGTGAACTTTCCAATGCCCGCGTATCCCAAACTGGAGATAAAGCGCAACGCGGTGACGGACGATTACAAGATTTCCAGTCAGGTCCTGGGCTTGGGAATCAATGGCAAAGTTCTCGAGTGCACCAACAAGAAGACTGGAGAGAAGTGCGCATTGAAGGTACAGTATCACTCCCTGACTTATAAGTGGTCAATGACTGTGTTATAACCAGGGCCAGTGGAGGCTAAACCTTCCTGACCTCAGGTTACTCACCTCTTGTATGATGTAAGCTTTTATATGATAATAGCTCAATTGAAAATGATATGGAAAAGGACTTCTGATTAAGAGTAACATTTCTTTCTAAAAATATGATTAATATCTGTTTATATTGGTGATTTGATCACTGGAAGTCATAGTTTAACTTTTGCTTAATTTACTATTGCATCACTTGTTATGGAAACAGCCTTGTTTGGCCTACTGTATGTTTGAGATCCAAGTTTTGGATACAGGGTTAAGTTACGACGCTGTAAATTCAAGAACTTTGAACTTACTGGAAGTCTCTTATCAGATTTCTCTCACAGATACAGGACTCTGACTGACATGCATGTTACAAAAGCAACATACACCAGCCATCTTTTTGACTCTTGCACAGTTGTCTTATAGCGATGGTGCAATCATACTGTAGACGTCATCCCTTCTCATCCCTTTTGTGTTTATGTGTCTAAGCCAGGATCTGCATTTATATGTGCATACTGCTGCTCACGTTGCACTCCTCATACATGTTGTCTGTTTGGCTCGTGCCGCCTCACATGCTCGATGCTGAATGTGATCTGCACCTGCAGCTGGGCTTCCTGGAAGGAGGGCAGACTGGGCCCTGTCATTGGATCAGATGCAAGCAACGATGCACCCAGTCACCCAGCCGTATGCTATCTAGGACATGTTATGCTGCTGTAGGGTGGCACATGGATTTTGAGAGTGACACCGAATTCCACCAGCAGTGGAAACTCTGGCATACCTACACACTTGCATATGCATAGAAACACACACGGGCCGTCAAGCTGTCACCTGTCACCACCGGTCTACAGACACAGAGAGATTTACCGGCTTACAGTAATCCAACTGAATCAGAGCCGCCAAACCAGGCAGCAGTAGTGTCACGACCGGAGCTGTAGACCCGGAGCATTAAGGGATGGAAAGAGAGACGGGGGATGAGAAAGTGAGATAAACAGCAGTAGAAAATGGGAACACAAACAAGAGATGAGAATCCAAGGAGGGTGGGAGGACTGATAACATCGTGACACAGAGAGGGAGACCAAGGAAACTCTTGAGAGGACAGCAGAGAGGACGATAAAATCGAAATCTCATGTGGCTGAAAAAGCTTTAAAATCCTCTGGCTATTTTCAGCGTGAAATTGGAGATTTTATTTTTTTTAAAACT
Source organism: Holocentrus rufus (assembly GCA_900302615.1). Lineage (NCBI taxonomy): Eukaryota > Metazoa > Chordata > Actinopteri > Holocentriformes > Holocentridae > Holocentrus > Holocentrus rufus. The sequence goes on along the minus strand of OMLF01017163.1, from coordinate 15,674 downwards.
TTAGAGACAAACTGATAGGAAGTACAGATTTTACAAGAATCTCTTGACCAATTATGGCACCTGAGCATGTTGTCTTACAAATCATGCCTGCCGTGTTGTCTGCTGTACTTTATGAGGCTGTAAAAATGTGTCAGTGCTGTCACATAACTTGCTTTCTTCACCCATAACAGCTTCGCCTGCTGTGAGCCGTTCTATAGAAAAGCAACAGCAGTTCAGGGTGACCCACAGGAGCTAAAACGCCATGGACCTACCATACACACAACACAACCTTTGATAAAAAAGACAAATGCCCCCTCTGCTCTGTGTCAGGGAGTTTTTTTTAAGAGCGGACAAAGGAAACACCAGTAGCCTTTTGTCTGCAGGGACACCCAACAACACCATGACAAATATTACACAAGACATGATTTGTGGAAGAAAGAAATGACTTTCTACACTATATCTTAGTGTGTCAGCGGTGTGTGTGTGTGTTTGATGGTTCTAACTGGGCTTGTGCCGAGGTCAGTGACACTGTTTGCCGAGTATGATTAAAAGCCGCAGTTGCCTAGCAGTGCCCGCGTACAATCCTTTTTTACACTGTTGGCACTTCTGCTAATTTATGGCTTTCCCTACATTTTTAATCACAAGGCAAACAGGCAGATAGAGAGGCAGAGGAAATGATAGAGAGTGAATGATTGAGGGGGTGGCAGAGTTGACCAGCTCACTTGCTTTTTAATTAAGCGCTACACATAATGGATGGGTATAGGTTTAATCCACTTTGCAGCAGACCTGGATGGGTGCCATCCTTTTAATATAATTCAGTTACAGTCATCAGGATTGCCTCAACTCAGGGTTTTTCTGACAGGGAAAGCCCGGTGTTGCACGCTGTGGGCACCCCTGAAGTGATCCCATTAACCGTTAATGCCATTAGAAGCTCATATTTGGCAGGTGAATGTTCCATTTTAGAGTCGGGCTGGATTTTTTTTTCATCCGAAGGGCTTACGAGCTGCGTCTGCCTCTGAACAGGCTTCCATTCATAGTCAAAAGCTTCCTCCCCGCTGCTTGTTTGTGTGTCTTCACTTTCCCCCTCCAGCTCCCGCAGTCAGACCTTTGGCATGTCTGTGGCACATCTGGGTTTCCTCTGCGACCCGGTGAGGCCAAACTACGGCGGTGACTCTCAGTGGTTCGGTCTCACTCTGTATGGGCGACATCTTCTCTGCATAAACAGGGCGAGACCGTTTTTCTATATCATCATCTATAATCTTTTAATGGAGTCATATTGTGAAGAAATAATGATTCTGAGTCATATGCAGTTCTGAAGTCATCTCACAAAATAAGATCTGAAATATATTAAGGAGCATTATTTCTTTATTTTCTATCTTCTTTTTTTAAGATTAATTTATTGGATAGTTCTAGTGGGCAACCCCAATAAGTATTATTTCTAAATCTGAGTTTTACGATATTTATGTCCAATGAGCATAAGAGTCTTATCAAAGCGATGCATAATGGTCGACATCCATTTGATTTATTAACTTGATTTTGCATATTTCAGCAGACATGGTTATATATCAACAACAAAATTCGTAGGATTATCATAATATTAATTTTGTCCCTGTTGCTCGGCCCTACAGTGAAAGTTGCACTCAGAGCTCACGCAGGCTTGATCAAAGCAGCCGGTGCTATAAAAGCAGTTAATCAGTCTGAGAGTCTTTTGGCTGATAAGCATCCATTCACTCTCAAGCTTCACATGCTTTTTTTTTTTTTTTTTTTTTTTTTTGCAATTCATGCTCATTATCTACTTGGATTATAGCATGGTGGAAATGTACTGCGATAATGAGGCTCCAAAAGGTCTTGTCTGATGAGTCCAACAGGAAATTTGGGTTATTCAACCTCACTCTTTATGAAACAATCCATCTTTTGTGATTAAGGACATTTATAACATTCAAAAGAACTGAGGGTTGCTTCTGTATGGATCAGTCCTGCTCTCTCTCTGCCTTATACAATATAATATATCATTTATTGCCTAGTGGAAACAGTCATGAGGTTTTTTATGTAAGAGAGTTGAGTGACGAGGTTTAGCTCACACAGTATACCTCTGCTGTCATGGAAAACCTACGTAACCACAATCTGTTGTTTTTGTTAAGTTGAGTTTAGTCTGCTGAATTTGCTTTATGATCCTTGGGCCTTAAAATTCCCTTTTACAGTTGCATAAAACTACATAAAAATTATATGAAAATCTGAACAACAGCAACAAAAATTTCACCAAATCCAGCAGCAGATTCCTGAGACAGGGACAGTAGCAAATCAACACCAACATGCCTGTCAATGCATCATGATCAATACTGACATCGTTTAAGTTGAGGTCAATGTCATTTGAGATCATTTAATATTATTATTACTGCCATACAAAGCAGGTATTGAATACTTTTGCAGGACTCACACAGCATGTTACCCTCTCAGTATCATTGGGTCTTTGGGTTTTGTGGGTGACGTAAACATCAGATCTGTGTGTGCGACACTGACAAAACGGAGTGACACAGATTTAACCTGTATCAGTGTCAGTGATGCGTCTGTCGCAGCAGCTGGGGAAAGAGATCTGCCCGGTTTAGAGGAGTATGAGGATACGTTTGATTGGTTTAGAGCGGGATCAGGAACAGGTGTGCTTTTAGCTCCCATGGTGTCTGCAGAGGACGGCACGTAATGCCGCCTTGAATTAGAAATTAGTCCATCAGAAGATTAACTCTGTCTCTCTTTCTCTCTCTCTGTCTATCTCTACCTCTCTCTCTCTCTTCTCCTTTGTCGTTTTATACATTTTTAGTCCGAACAGTCCTCTTTTATTATAGCCAACTATCTTTCAATACAGGAAATTAAGAGAAGAGGCTTACATGCTGTTTACTGATAAAAGTCATAAGGATAACCATAAATGGTTACCCGGATTTAACAGAAACAAACTCACCCACCAGCTTTGCTCAGAGCCAAACTGAAAGGTTTTATAGATATAACTCGTGGCATGGCAGCTCAGTGGGTGCTGTTGCAAAAAAAAAAAAAAAAAAAAAAAAAGTGTGTGTACTGTGGAGTTGTATTAGAACCGTTAAATAGGCGCCGGAAATCCTCAGCTTCCACTTTCGACACCCTGCTGTGAAAGACAACACATGCTCTGCCTTCCTCTTTCACATTGTCACACAGAAGCACAAATGTTCTGTGCAGTTTGAAGCCGTCAGTTGTTCTCTGCTTGTAGACTCATTTGTACTTTGAATAGGCGTAAAATGTTAAACTACTCCATCTCCACCCACAGAGGTGAAACTGACATTTCAGATTCACTTTTCTGTTTTTACTACAAAAGTTTTTTCTTTGTTATACTCTCAACAAAGATTCAGCACAGCATACAACTCATAAAAGTACTAGAGCTATGACAGGAAAAGAAGTGAATCAAACCTGGTTAAATCTGTAGCTTCTTTTAAATCCCTTCTCAAAAATCAAGTTTTATACTGTCTTGTTCCTCATAGTGAAGTTTGAGTTCTCTGTCTTATTCTTGTTTTTGACTTGGATAACGTAGGATTTTACTTGATTTTATTATTTTACTGCTGACAAATTAGATATTTTTTACTTATTTTTCATGTTTTAACTACAGTATATTAGTCATTTTTCACCAGTTTTATTATTTTGATCCTCTTCAAATAAATTTTAAATGAACTATTTCCTTTATTGTTTCTCATGTAAAGTGGTGTGGTGAGATTGCTTCTTTCTGATCCCTTTTTGATTGTGTAAAGCAGTTTGTAACTCTATTTTTTAAAGGTGCCACATAAATAAACTTTATTATTATTATTATTATTGTTAATTTAAAAAAAAAAATTAATTTGCCTGTTACAGAGTACAGACTTGGTGTGAGTGTGACTTCATGTGAGTCTATACACATCCATGAGTCACTGTGTTGTGTATTGCAGCACTGGTCTGTTACTAGCTTGGCCTTTTGAACAGCAGATCACTCCAACGCTGTCACATCCCAAAATACACCCTGATGGAAGACGTGTGCTATGTCGAGATCCGCCACCTGCTGCGTGTGTGTGTGTGTGAGAGTGTGTGTGTGTGTGTGCGTGCATCTATGTGCATTGCTGTATTGGCTGCTCACACATATCCTTCATGTTGTACGCCCAGGCTGTCTTCATGACCGTGTGTGTGTGTGTACTCAGTTTACACTTAAGGGATCAGTGAAGACAGTCAGAAGTGACCGCTTTTTCAAGGGCACTTTTGAATGTCATACCAGATTCCTGGAATTGAGTTTGAATTTCCAGGATGTGGTTGTAAAGTTGAAGGATTTTAAAGGGTACCTCGCTTCACGTCAGCCCACATGGCTCTTCAGCTGTAGCCATAAACAGACGGGCCTGTCACACAGGACGCCTGTATGCTGAGTCAGTCATTCCTGTAACACACTGAAAACACAGGGATGATTTTTTTTTTCCGTTCTTTGCTCCCTCTCTTCTCTCCCAGATTCTGTATGACAGTCCCAAGGCGAGACGAGAGGTGGAGCTGCACTGGCGGGTGTCTGGGGGACCGGGCATCGTCCGCATTCTCAGCCTGTATGAGAACATGCATCATGGGAAGAAGTGCCTGCTCATCATCATGGAGTGGTAGGATCATCCGCTGGTGTTACTCTCACTACATTTCCCATAATCCTCGCACCCTAGGCTTAAGGCTTTCTTTGACAACCACTATGGATATAATCTGGCTTCACACACATTCTTATTTATGAATTGAGCGTACAGTGACTACATTTCCCATAAGTCTCAGCTCTGAGTTGGAGTAAAGGTCTTGTTGTGTGTTGACTGGTAGGAATCTCCGATATCTGAGTCTTCCTAGACGGCTCAGATGTCAGGTTGTGTTCATGTGCTATTTTGTAAGAAAATCAAATCCAAAAGAATAACAAGAGACAAATACATCCTGCACGTCCTGCAGGTCAACAAGCTCATTTTACAAACTTTATTTAAACAGATGCTCGTTGTGATGGTTTTCCAGACTGCTCACAAACATGTACTCAAGGTGTGTGTGTACGTCAGTGTTTTCTTACCCCTGACTGATTGAGGTCATAGATTATCATTGCATCATAAACTAGGGCAGAAAAAGTTTCTCACGCTGTCTGACTTTAAGTGGCATTCTTGTGAAATTTCCAAGTAGGGAGTTTGTTTTTCTTACACATGGGGAATTTTTTTTTTTTTGCCATTTTGAAGCTAATTTCCTTTATTTTTACACAACCTTATATGATGCAAAATCTAGCTATCTGAAATATGATGCACCTGCATGTGTTGATGTGAACAGATGTCAATATTCAACGTGGTTACACTTTTATACTTAGCCTACATTTTAGCTTATTGACAGCTCAAGATGTCTGTTATTGTTAGAAAGAAATCTTATCTTCTCTGGCACTTTAGCAGCATTCAAATGTGTTACGGGGTTTTTCAGTAAGGGAGTCCCCGCCATCACACATATCAATCACATCTGATTCAGTCAGTCGAGGCTTTGACTTGAAAATGTAGAATTTGTGGATTCCTGAGGGCTGCATAACCTACTACACTGTCACAGTGAAGTACATTCATATAAGTACTGACAGAACAGGGTGATACCTCATTACAAATCACGTCCTCCCTGTCCCGAGTGGAAATGAAACCCATGTTCTGACAGCACGTGAGCTCAGGGTCATGCCTGTCCCCGCAGTGACACACACCATAAAGTCAGGCTGTGCCGCCGCCGGCTGAGCCTTCATACCTGCTAAAGGTCAGTCATAAGACTTGGCATGTCCATGTAGACAAAGTGAAGACACCTGTGCTGATGGCGAGATAGATGGGTATAATTCCATCTGGGCCTCACATGTCATGCCCGACTCTCCATAATAATAATACCCTGAGTGACTCCAGGGACAATACGGTGCACTCAGACTATACGTATGTGTGTGTGTGTGCTTTTATGTGCGCATATGTGGTTGGACTCCCTTTTATTGCCTTCAGTCTAGACTTGAGGCTGGAAAAAAAAAAATCAGTGGAAAAGTGAGAAACTGCTTCAGGTGACAGCCGAGAAACGATGTCTGTTCGTGGAAATGTTAAACTCGTACTAATAGGCGGGGCGTTATCTTTTTGAATCATAACATTTACTGAAACAGAAAGAGCTTGTGGTTTGTATAGTGACCTCGTGTGTGTAGCTGTGTGTGTGAGTGAGTGTGTGTGTGTGTGTGTTCTCAGTAATCTTTCACTTCTGTTAGCTCCTTCCTGTAGGAGTGAGGGTCAGATGAAGACAGCAGCGCGGTTCATTGCAGGCCACTTCACACACACACAGTCACACTTTCCCTTCTCCCTCCCCGTGTCTCCTGCTCCAAATAGCTCTTTATCTATTTGCTCCTGAACGACAAAACCGCGCTCTTACATAATGCACACATAATCCATGTTGTTACAACGCCATTTTCCAAGGAACAGAGGGGAAATGTTCTTGAGCCACATATCAGAACCAGAGCTATTAGCAGGGTTCATTCACTTTTCTTTGTCAGTGGTTTTTCCTTACTACTTACTTACTTACTACTTACTACATAAATATTAGCTTTATTTCCATGTTCTAGACGATGGTCTTGTTTGTTTATTTGTAATAAAACAAATCTCTGTGGAAATTATTTAGTGATATTAAAATGATGATTTATCAATGTTAAAATGAGAAAGGTGCTTTCATTTAATCAAAGTTGGTGTGTTTGTGTCATCCACTTTACGTCACCCAGTACCCTGGACTCTTGAGTGCCATTTTTACAGAAGGTGATAAGGCTGAACAATTAATGGAAATATTATTATTGAAATTGCAGTATGGCCAAATGCAATGTCCAAATCGCAGCAGCAGCAGCAATTTTTTGATAAAAGTAAAATGTTTGACAAAATACCATTATAAATGAAGTATTGTGGAGCTACAGAGCTACAAATTGTATTCTGCAAAAACATGTTTGTTTTGTACAGATCCCTGCAAAAATCACGATTATTATTGTAATAATTTTTCTTTTAATCTAAAAATTCTAATATAAAAAAAAATTAATTCCCACTAAAACCTTGAATCATATTAGAATCATAAGATATGTCAAACTTATTGGAGTATGATTTTTTTGACCATGTTGTTGATCTGTGTCTGTCTGTGTCTCCAGCATGCAGGGAGGAGAGCTGTTCAGTCGGATCCAGGCCAGAGGAGACCAGGCCTTCACTGAGAAAGGTGACGACTGACGGGATAACGAAATCAAAGGAGAAAAATAATGAATTATGGATTTGTTCTGCCCATGATCTGACAGAGTGAGTTCTCTTCTGCCTTTCCAGAGGGATCAGAGATAATGAGGGACATCGGCACGGCCATCGAGTATCTCCACAACATGAACATCGCGCACAGAGACATCAAGGTGTGCAAAGATCAAGATCACAAATCATATCAAAATAAAATATCAAATAAGACTAATAGTATTCATTTTCCTCTTCCTCCCTGCAGCCTGAGAATCTGCTGTACACCTGTAAGGACAGCAACGCAGTCCTCAAACTGACGGACTTTGGCTTTGCTAAAGAGACCACACTACACAACGCGCTGCAGACTCCCTGCTACACTCCGTACTACGTGGGTGAGTTGCAAATATTATTTTGCATCTTTTAACAATGTCAAAGGGGCTGGACATATTTTTAAACAGGAGAATCAGTATAATATGGAGTTGTTTTTGTTCTATAACACTACTCTTCATTTACATGTTGTTTCTATTCCCTTCTCTTTCTCTATGTGTGTGTGTGTGTGTGTGTGTTTTTCCACTGATAAGCCCCTGAGGTTTTGGGCCCAGAGAAATATGACAAATCCTGTGACATGTGGTCTCTGGGCGTCATCATGTACATCCTGTGAGTACCAGCTGGGTAGGGTGTGTGTGTGTGTGCATAAACATGGGTGTCAATACTAGAGAGACTTACTGATATATCGGTTGACTAATTTCTCTCACCCAATATTGGCTCATTACAGATGCATCAATATAGGCCTAAAAAATCAGTATATTGCAGTAAAAAGCACTTATAATGATTTAACAGCAGTGTTATCATGAACTAGTTTGTCCAGCAGATTCCACTGTTTGCTTTGTGCAGCAGGTGAGTTGGCAGAGTGGCGTATCACAGCTGAGCAGATGGTGGTGCGGATTGTGTTAAGAAGTTAAGAAGTTTATTGTTCAACTATAAAATATCAAGGCTGCGGTTAATATCTTCAGTGCAACTATTTGATAAGCATGTCTGATGATTTTACAAAAGTATAAGAATATATCACCAATATTATCATTATCGGAAGTTTTTTATTCCCAAGAACTGATTTCGACTTTGACCCTAAAAATCCAGTTTCTTCTGGGCTCTGGTCAGTTTGCATGTTCTTGTGTGATGTGAATGTAAGTGGAGTTAGATCTCTTAATCGGGTTTTAAAATGACTCTGTCTCACCGCCCCCCCTCCACTCTGCAGGTTGTGTGGCTTCCCTCCATTTTACTCCAACACAGGCCAAGCCATTTCCCCGGGCATGAAGAGGAGGATCAGGATGGGCCAGTACGAGTTCCCCAATCCAGAGTGGTCTGAGGTGTCACAAGAAGGTGAGACAAGTACTGTCGCTTTCCATCCCTCTTTCCCCCTGCATTGTTCGTGTACTGCTGACAGTATATGTGCTACAAAAATAAACTTTTAGTTCATGCAAATAAAGGTGTATGTTTGTGGGTAAAAGAAAGCTCAGTAATGGGTGTCGCCTCTACAGTTATATTACACAATTGGTTGTTTTGCTGTGTGGGAAACCATCACCATTCCTTTTCTCCAACTGATGCATCTGTTTACATCTCTCTAAAAATGTGCAGATATTCTCTATGAGTCCATGCATATTTGTTTGTGGCAATGTGACTTGATTACAGTAAATTTCTCTTTGTTGCATCTTCAAATACCATGGTGACCCTCGGTGCCTTTGGGTGACCCTTGGCTAACATTGGACCAGTGCAAACAAACTCACTCCTTCACACAAACAAGCATTTGGTCCAGGACCACACTTACAAACTTGCCACACAATATTTCAGTCTTTCTGGTGCTTTTCAAATGTAAAGACTATGACAAATTGACATTCCCAAACCCTCTTCTACATGCACATACACACATTTGTAAGCTGCAAGACACAGCACCTTGAAATGCTGAGTCGGGTTGATTTCGGAGACATCGTCCCACTGGTGACTTCTCACTAATCAGAGGCCTTGGCAGAGGACGGGATTCGCCTCTTGAACCATGATGACTCAACTCAGATGATACTTCATGTCATATCAATTTCTATTTTTCACTCTATCCATTTCTCTTTCTCGCTCTCTGAAATAGTCCTGTTCTCTGTGTAAGTAGGCCAGCCTGTCCCTGAGACCAGGAACACTCTCGACTTATGAGTTACAGAAAAAATTTGTGTGCATATGTGTGTGTGTGTGTGTGTGTGTGTGTGTGTTACTGAATACTGATGCCTATCTCTGCATTGCTTTGCTCCTCCAGCAAAAGACTTGATCCACCAGCTACTGAAGACAGATCCTAATGAGAGAATGACCATCACTCAGTTTATGAACCACCCCTGGATCAATGTGAGTTTGTGTGTATACCTGTGTGTGTGTGTGTGTGTCATATACATTTATACAAAATAATTCACTTCAAATTACATTATCTATAGATATGTTGATGTTGTGGACTTGCGCCTCTGCCTGTTTGTCCAGTATTTCAGTGCATGTCCATGTCTGTGTGAGCATGTCTGAGTGTGTATACCTGAGTCTAAGCTGTGTGTATTTGCACCCTGCAGAAGTCCATGGTGGTTCCTTCCACTCCGCTCCACACCACCCGGGTCCTGACCGAGGACAGGGAGATGTGGGACGACGTCAAGGTCAGAAACACAGCGACACTGCCCCCCTCTGGTCTTACACTGATATTACATCCCCTTACTGTTGAACTACCAGGGCTGTAGGATGGCTTACCACTAAGAGAGGATTACAACATGAAAGGCAGTGACTGAAAAAAATCGCATATAGAAAACCCTGAGTGAAACTGAGCGCCAAGCTAATTTCTAAAAGGTGCCAAAAGAGAGTATTGGTGTTTAATCCCTAATTGCCACAAGGGGGAAGCAGTTGTCACAAGCTGGTCTGTATTAGTTAAGCTAATTCTGTTCATTTCCCCCACATAACTTAAATATGTAACATACCAGAACACAAAGGAGGTCAATTTCCTAGGGCCATTCTTTCCAACATTATACAAATTCCTGTATGGCCTCCGGAGTCATTTGCCCTGGTTCACAAATTTGAAGCGGCATGACCCCTCCACAAGACTAAATTTCACACTTTACCTCACAGAAATATGTTTGAAAAAAAGAAACTCTTGTTTGTTCAGTCCAAGTTATTGTATGATGAATTTCCACAGTACTGTACACAATGTGTGCATTGGGCAATCGGTTATCTTTCCAATCATTGGAAACATGAGCATGCTGTAGGTAAAAGAAGAGAAAAGTACATTCTTTCACAACAGCTGAATGCTGAATGGGCAGAGTATGAAAAGATATGAACGTTAGGTGTGAAATGGCCAGACACCAGAACAATGGGCACTGACTTCTGCAGATTACAGCGGGCAAGTTACAGAAAAAGTTGAATTGAATGAATTGCACCAGAATATCATGGTTTCTGACTATGTGTCATAGAGGACCACAAGTTTGGCAGTTTTCACTCCCTGGGCTGAAGTCTAATCCAAATCTCCAGTCCAGATTGAAGACTACTTTCTTGACTATTTCGGGTCTATTTTGTCTTGGACTTGTCTTGGCATAGAAGTTAAAAAATGTGTTTTCTTGTCCCTGATCCACTTTTGCTTATTTTTCTTACCACCACTACAAACAATTGAAGGTACGACACCTGTGTATAACATGTAATCACCCTCAGACTTGTATGCATCAGTCCAATTCCTTTAAGTTATTTAATTTGTTTAATGTTGAAGGTTACAGTGCGGTGCTTCTGCCATTCCTCCATAAGAAACTCCTTGAACATTATATTTTATATTTGGAAAGACTTGCATACTCCTTATTGCCTGTTTTGGTCTTGAAGAGGACTCAGTTGAAGGTGTGCTAACTAGCTAAATGAGCTGTAGCGTTTTGGCTGCAGACTCTTGAGGATTGGAGTCCACTGCACCGACACATGGACTCAAATCTGCTCCCTTGTCCTCCCCCTCACAGGAAGAGATGACCAGCGCTCTGGCCACCATGCGTGTGGACTACGACCAGGTGAAGATCAAAGACCTGGACACCTCCAGCAACCCGCTGCTCAACAAGAGACGGAAGAAGGCCGCCGCCGGGGGCAAGACCGGAAGCACCGTCTGCCAAAGTCAGTGAGAGGCCGAGGGAAGGTCGGTGGACTCGAGAACAGCCAGCGACGAGGAGAGGGAGGGAAATTTGAATGGCGTAGAGGAGCTGAGAGGGCAGGGTGACTCAGAGACCTCTGTGGGACTCTACAGAGACTGGATGGGGAGGAAACCTTCCCTGGAAGAGAGAAGTGGTGTTGGAGAGGCAGGAGGAGGCGCTGTCTGGGAACAACAACGTCAGAGTTGGACATTTATAGAACATATCAACACATGACATGGCCTGTGTCTCCTCCCAGCAGTAGAAACCAACAGGCCTGCTCACTGTGGGCCTATTTGTTTTTAATAATTATTTTTATGGATGTGTGTGTGTGTGTGTGTGTTTTTTTTTTTTGGGTCCTGCAGATTAAGACGTGTTTGGGTTGGGTATCTAGAACCCAGGCTCCAGGGCAAATGGCACTGTTATAGGGTTTTAAATGTGTAATTCATTTTTATTCATTCACACACTTCTCAGGCATTTCCCTCATCGTCCAACATAATGCTTTATAGAAGGAACATAGCAGTGACGTAGATAATCGACGTGGTTTACGTTCTGGATTTCAGTCATGGTGGAGAGAAAACAAATCATGACGGAGAGGCAGGGATGTAGATGTCGTTTATCTTTACTGAAGCAGATGGAAATACAGATTAATACAGGACAGGTGGATGTAATTCAATTAAAAACATTTTGTTTGCAAGTTGGAGACAAAAGCTCTCATGAAACACCTGCAGCTCTGACTTGATGTTAATTTGAAGCGCTGCAGTGTGGTGGACGGCTTCATTGGATGTGATTCCATCAAACTGCCAGCTCCTCCTTGTCCAGTCACCGTGACACACATTATCCAAAGAAGTGAGTTCAGTATTGTGAACTTAGGAAAACAAGGAACATAGAAAGCCAACTTCTTACCCAGCGGAACTTTTTAATTTAATTTTCATCCCTGTTTAAGGAATCTTAAATCACCAAATGACAATAATTCAATCAATCAATAGTAGCCCAAATCATACAGTGATGCCAGCAATCTTTTATAAATCGCATTTTCTCAGTTTTGAATTTAACTCTTTTGTCGTATACACACCAGGCTTGAATATAGAGAGAACTAGATGTGTATAAAACCTAATTCTGGTTATTGATATTTTTCTATTGCAGACAGTGAACACCATGGTACGTTTGGTATGAGGCTGTAATGAAGGAAATCAGAAGTGTATCACAAGTAGAAATGCCTATCGATCACTACCTCACAGTCACACTCCATTACATCACTGCAGTAGAGTATCGAAAAGAGTACTGATATATATATTGGTATCAGTACCCAGTATCAGCAATGGTATTGGCATTAATAAAATCTTAATGATACCCAACCCTGTATATGGGTGTGTCTGTGTTTGTACGCGAATGTGTGTGCATATTAAGTATGTATTTGCTATGATAACGTCTTGTGTATTTGTGTGCTCGATTCAGGTTTCTTTTCCTAACCACGCACTTGTGAGCATAATGGCACACAAACACACACACAGACAAACTGAAGACTGCAGTAAATAAAGCCGACTGTGGACAGACTGTGAAACTAGAACACTCTAGATTATCTGTGTCGTCTTAATATTGTCTGTCTTTTGCTCCCTTCCTTTCAGGGATTAAAGCAAAGTCCGGAACTGCTTGTCTTGTGGTGCGTTTTCCTTTAATAAACCTATGATTTCTTGTGTCAGCAAAGTAGGAAGTTGCATGTGCTTAATGGCATAAGGTCAACTCGGGTGAGCGCCGTTCCCTGCAACGATAATAAATTTGCCCCACCCACATTACTATGTGGTTAAGTACATTTTCTTTCAGTGTTGCTGTTGATATCGGGCTTGTGTTTTAAATATGGTGCTGTGAAATGCAGCACACAACCCACCGCCTTCATGTCACCATGAGCCTTGTGTAAGCAGAGGTGGCTCAAGGTTGTCTATGTTGCACAGTTGAGTTGTGCCACTTTACCTTGAGAAAGGGCCTGTTTGTGTTTATGAGGGTTGAGTAAAATGCTTCCAGTAAATACACGGCCACAGTCCTTCTCTTTCACTCCATATTAAGCCATCATTTGGACCCTGCAGCCTTTAAAGGTGAAAAACTTATCTGCAGGGTACATCTGCTCAATTGTCCGCACCCATATGGCTGTAATTAAAAATTCAAATAAAGCGATGGTATTCATGCACAGGATGTTTTTGCCATGTGCATTGGATGTTTTTCTTTTTTGTCACGGTGCCTTCCAAGCTTTGTGAGCTCGCTATAAATAGCAACAGTGGAGTAGCTATTTGGGACGCAGCCATCTGACTTGGTGTTCTTGTCAAAAAGGTCACCATTATTATGTTTAGACTGTATGGCAAGGACCTTTCCCCCACTTTCAGCACACACGGTCTCCCTCCAGTATTTAGAGGGTGGCGTAGCTGCTGTAAATACGGGATATCAGCTGTGATTAGACGCGGCTCGAATAGATCATGACCCCTCAGCTGTTGTTTGGTTCTGAGTCTTACTGACAGAGCTTTGGCAAACAAAGCTAAACAAAAAAGAAGGTTTGGGGTATTTTGGCTTGAGCATAAAAGGCCGTACCGTCTCTGAATAAGACCAACACCCAAATAACAAACTGTTTTTTGTGGGAGGGATTTTACTATTGCACATTTCGTCACAGGCAGGAGGTGGTGAGTATTTTTCCTCTCTCGATTCAGCTGTTTTGATTGGTGCTCCAGACAAGCCCAGTCATGACTGCAGCACGTAGCTGCAAGAAGAGTGATGATGTCAAAACTCTTTCACACACTTCCTCTTTGTAATATTCCAGAGAAGACCATGACCATCTCTTTACCACAACAGGAGCCCCCATGAGCAAAATGCCGGGCAATGGCATTAAAGTAAAAGCAGAGTAGATCAGCAGGCCGTGGTAGCTACAATATATAATTATAACGTGAGTAGGCCAGTCCTGACATCACATGCTCTTGTGTTTAGGCTCTAAGCTCCAAAGGCCAGATGTAAAATGTTTCCCTTTGTCAGGTCAAGCGCTGCATTTTTAAGGAGAGGGAGACTGGTCTGACTGGTATTTATCACACTTTCTGAGTGCAGAGTGCTGCCTCAGGACTGGGTGTGTGTGTGTGTGTGAGGCGTGCAGGGTGAGCGCGGGATTCAGTGGGACGATAACCACCCTGTCCATTACGGGGGGAATGTGTCAAATGTCAGAGGGCAGGGCCAGGCCATTTCTGTCTGACCCTCAACTCTTCCTCTCTGTTTTCTTCCACGTCATGCTCATGTTTTCTTTTACTGTCAATTATTTTTGAACTGGTTACCAGGCTCAGTCAGGCCTCATTTTCACCTCCTTGCCCTTCATCTATTGCCTGGTCATTAACATTTACCAACACTTCCTTCCTCTTCCTGTCTTTTATGTGTGGGTGTGTGGGTGTGTGCGCGTGTGTGTGTGCATTCGTGCATGCATGTGTGATCAATCTACTGACATGCAGTCACACAGCCTGGTGCTTGACAATTAGTGCCATTGTCATAGGCTGCTTGGTAAGGGCATCATCACTCCCACTGAACTAGATTCACATCCACACAGACAGGTCACATGATGCTATGTTATCTCTAGAAGGATCTCCACATTTCTGGGAGGTGTGTGTGTGTGTGTGTGTGTGAGAGAGAGAGAGAGAGAGAGAGAGAGAGAGAGAGAGAGAGAGAGAGCAAGAGAGTGCTTGTGTGTCTTCCTAGCCCAACAGATTTGTCTTATTTCATAGAAGTGTGATCATTGGCTTAAACAGCCACAGCAAATAAACTTAAATCAGTCTGAATGAGTAAAACAAGTTCTACTTGTTTGACTGTTTGTCTTTGAAAACTTTTCTAATGGAAAATCACTAAACACATTTAATATTCTTACATTGGCTTAAATCATATAATGAATCAATAGTGAATTTATAGTATCCCAAGCCTAGTTTATGGTATTTTTTTATATAAATATTTTATGGTGTAATATTTCTTTAATATTCCCATCGGTACTTCCAGTACCCTAGGTTTGTAGCTCTCAATAGTGAAAGTGAATTTATCTTTCTTTATGATGTTATTCCCCTATGGTATCACTATTATAACCCTATAATACTCCTATAGTGGTCTACATTGTGTCTGTTGCTGTCAGTCGTGAGTTGGTAATGTATCCTATTTTAGATATAAGACTGTTTATTTTATATTTTTGGTTCGTCTGTTGTTTGAAAATGAACTGTGATGTATTATCATTTCACAGTGCATTGCCTTGAGTTCATCCTGACAAGTGTCGGACAGTGTTTGCATTTCT
>OMLF01017162.1:9510-32913 GCA_900302615.1 Holocentrus rufus | reverse complement strand
CCCTTATAGTTTCAAAAACTCAGAACATGAAGTAAAGGATAATTACATCAATTTTAATAAATAATTCTACTTTAATATACAAATTGACAGTACTTAGATTTTAATTATTAATCTGAACATTCATTTTGAGTTACATTTTCCCCCATGTCATTTTCTATACAAAAGCAATGATATAAGCAACAAACTTTATGTACACAAAAATATAATACAAAAACAACAGCAACAAAAATAAAACTAACATTAGAAGGAAAAACAACTTCTATGCATGATATGAACAAAAAAGACAGTGACTATGGACAAGTAACAAATGTGTATGAACCTCAAATTAAAGAAGAAAAAAAAATAGGCACAAATGGAACAAATCTGCTGCAGTACAAGAGAAATCCGGTAAACAATGCTAATGATATTTATTACGATACAAGTTACACAACTCCTGAGCAAACTGTAATAGCATGACTGATATTGAACAAAATTATAGATTTGACTGAGAAGCAAAACATCCTAAATATCTTTTAGATCCCAATTAAATTAGAAAGCAAATTTATCATAAAATAAGTTAGCATTGAGATATGACACCATTGGATTCACATGGGTGAAATAAATCTATATATCCGTATATATTGCTCTCACACAATATACTATCTCTATTAAGTGCATTTAAGACTTGAGCAGTATGCACATTTTCAAGGAAAAAAGCCAAATTAAAAACAAGTAAAATTAAGAAGGCCAGCATATTAACTATTATCTCTATATTTGCTTAAGTAAAGACAAAACCACCAACTCCCTATTTTACCCAATGCCAGTCAGACAAAACCAAGAACAGAACAAGTGCAAAACAAAAAACACTGGCTCGCACTATTAAATAAGACATGGTTTACATAACTTAAACACACCAACGGGGTTGCATATTTAAGTTTGGATATTGCACAACATACAAAAATAAGACATTAAATACTGCTTGTTATACCAGAGATATAAAAAAAAATAATAAATAACTTTGAATGGGATTAATTCTTCCTGTCCAGTCCGCTCTGTTGTGTTTCAAGTTCACCCAGTAAAGGCCATGTATTGAAGAATCCAATTCATTTCTACATAGAAAACATTTGGCACCAATCCCAACTGGACTGAATAAGATGGGGTGGGTGAGTGTTACTGTCTGGTGTAATACCTCAGAGGGGTCGACTAGCTACATATCATATTATGACTATCTATATTAGAGTGTTTCCTTACCATTACTCACACTCAGTAGAGGCTACAGTATACATAATGTTGAACCTCTGAGTAAGGACTCTGTACTCTGTCCGCTATGCAAACACAAAGCCGGTGCTGAGGTGCTTCAGTGCCATGTGGATGAGCTGGAGGAGGCGATGACTTTACGCAGGCTGCTGGGGGTTCACGTTCATGTGCTGAGGATGTCCTAACAAGCCAATCCGCTGCTTCTGCTTCCTCTGTTCTGTCATCTGAGGACCAAAGAGAGCGCACAGAGATTTTTCATTCCTTGCCTTAAACTAGAGAGCTCATTCTGTACCTCTGCCGATGTGTACGTGCGTCTTCCTCCGTTGGACTGTAGGTCAGCGTCGGCAGCTTCTCAGATCTGCAGTCCTACTCAGGAGGCGTTCTCGCTCTGCCGTATATCTAGAATCTAACGAGCTGTGCAAACGCTGCATACAGCTGAACTGAAAATAGATTGATCTAAAATCCTGCCGTCCCTCTCATCCAGAATGCGGTCTCCTCTGACGAAAGCTGCAGTACACAAACGACTAATACTGAAACTCAGTCAAAAGAAATTTCAGCGATCAAGCAAAGCTCATCAGTCATAACACAGGTGTTAACCTTTATGCCAACAAGAACAAACAAGCATGGGTTTTCTGCTAAGAATTAAACCCATTACATGAAGATGGTGTACTGGAACACAGCAATATCACAAGTGAGAAGAAAGAGTGGTTGTGTAATGAGTGTTGCAGGAGAAATAATTCTGGATAGATAAAATGTTGAAAAAAAAAAAAAATAAAGCATCAAATGGAAAGCCTTTGAACTCCATATCCACAGAAGGCTGGACTTGTTCACACCATGATGAACTAATTAAGCCAATTTGCTTCAGAATGATGTAACACAGAGGGCCCTTGTTTGATTTTGTTGTTTAGACAATTTTCTTGTTTGCGCTCCAGTGTGTGAATGCATTTGGCCGAGATCTCTCCAGACAAATACGGGGAAACAGAAGGGGAGCATTTGGGCAAGTAATAAAATAAAACGAATGATTTGATTTTAGATATATCTGTGTAATTGTGTGTGTGTAACTGATGCAATATTATTGTGCCCTTCAAAGCTTTCAGTAACACAATAATCATTTCCCCTTGTCTGGGTCAAAATGTCTCGATAACATTCACTTCCTCATGGATACTTCTCATTTCAACAGTAGAGCCATTTTTACAATTCTGTGTAGTAGAAACAGGGGATTGCAGCACTTGAGCAACTGTAGGGCAGAGTATTGGCTTTATATGTGACTATTTATTGGACCTGTGAACTAGCTAAAAAAGAATAGATTTAAAACTCAATATTTCCCGTAATTGCAATTAAACAACTTGGTAAATAAATGTTTTAAAAGACTGAACCTTAAAAAAAAAATACTCTTGCATATTAGAAGGCTAACTATCCTACGACCCAATCTGAACAAAAACAAGTCATCATTTTACTGAGAATCATTTCGAAAGTACCTTCTTTTTCATATATCTCAAAATGCTTTATTTAAAACAAACAAACAAAAAAAAAAATTCCAGTTGGGTCTTTGCTTAATGACGCAAATAAAATCAGGCTGAGCGTCTCATGAGCTGTGTTGTGAACTATGACTCATTGCCTTCTGCATTTAGTAAGCTCTACATCTAAAGGGCAAGGAGTGGCAAACAAACAAACCCTGAGCAACGCTGGCTGTCCAAGTCGACGGCAAACCTGCCTCCTGTTCGCATTTTTTGCCATGATGAAGTCAAAAAACGTCAAAACGTATCTTCGGTCAAATAAAGTGCGTGCCTGGTGAAATGCTCTTTGAGCCCTGCGAGTGTTTCGGTTCAGCTGAACTAACCTGTTCTTTGAGCTC
Source organism: Holocentrus rufus (assembly GCA_900302615.1). Lineage (NCBI taxonomy): Eukaryota > Metazoa > Chordata > Actinopteri > Holocentriformes > Holocentridae > Holocentrus > Holocentrus rufus. The sequence goes on along the minus strand of OMLF01017162.1, from coordinate 29,822 downwards.
AGTCAGCTGGCCTGACAGGTTGGACACCAGCTTCATAGTGGACTCCAGTTTCTCCTGCAGGTTTCTGATCTCATTCTGCTCCCCGTCTGCATCGCTGCTGACCAGAGACATGGCCCGCATCCGTGGGAACCAGTCCAGGTTGTGCTCCTGCAGATGTGGATGGTTATGATAGGTTCACAACTTAAAGCATGAAAAACGTCCATTATTACTAAAATATTTGTGAAAGGTTGTGCTTCGAGGAAGTGCTTATTTTTTTTTTATTACTTTTTATTTATCCAGCTTTCTAAATTTAATTTCTCAAGCTAAATTGGTCGAATCCTTCAATTCAGAGGACAATGCCTTACACATTACATTAACTCAGAATGACATCAAGTGTGTGCTACTGCCAGCCACTTGGCAGACCAAGCCCTCTTTGACTTGTGTTTTTCATTATAAGTCCTGTTTTGTCTGTCAGACTAAGCGTGCATTGATATAAAGCCTATTCTAAAAGTGCAATCGAACTAATCTTGAGGGACTTTCCGTATTAAAATCACAGGGGAGTTACGGGCACATGTGAAATCTCTGCTGACAAACAGTCCAACATATTTCCTATATCTCTCCATATTTTGTCACATAACACGCTCCTCGCATTTTAATCCTGCCATTACAACAAAACCGAGACATGAAGACAAGTAGAGTAAGATGGAGGAACAAACTTCCTCTTTTGATTGTACATGCATCACCTCACATGCAGCACTGAGATAAATACAGTTCTTGAATGCTCCAGTGAGTTACAAGCAACCATGTGTGCATGAGTATGACCCTGTAACCACAAGCTGAATTCAGGAGTCCTAGCCACAGTACCTGAGCAGTCTCATACTGTACTTCTAATACTGAAACAGGTACGGACTGGGCTTGCGTTGTAGTTAAATTCACACCTACGGAATAAATACGATGCTTTGTCTAATTCAAGCACCCTTGGGGAACGCGTTCAGCTTCAGAGGAAGCTACAGTCCTTGCTAATATGCATGAGAGTTGTAACAACACCGCCCTAACCCAAATCACATGCAGAGTTCAGCTTGGGAGTGTTACAATTATGTGTAGAATGAGCTTCTTTTGGGCTGAGGGTAAATGTAACAGATTAGAAAAATTAAGTGATTTAATTACGCTTCTTTTTAATTTTGTGTGTTTTTTTAATTAGTCTTATGAGAATAACTCCAACTGTTATACTGTGAGGTGCATAGTCGTGGGGTCCGGACTGTTAAGTGATTCATCTTGAGAAGAAGCTACAGTATTTGCTAGCATGAATGACATCTTTAACACTTGCTAGAACACTATAGCATTTAGAGGTAACCAAGAAACATTAGTCATCCAAACTGACATTTAGGTTTTATCTATTCTTTTACAGCTCTGAAGTTAACTGTCACGCTGCTGCCAGAAGGGAAAGGAAAGAGGCATGAATTACCAGTAGAGCTGTTTCCACCAGGCCGTTTTTAACGCACATTTTGCTGTGTCGGGTAAACAATGTACGGGAACGGCAAATTTCCACAAAAAAAATCTCGTATACACTCGCTTGAGGTGGATAAACAAGTTATTTGATATAAAGAAATGTGATGCCAAATATAATTAGCAAAATGCACATTACATTAAATCACATTTTTCTTCTGGCATGTCGAATAATACAATAAATCTTTTGACTGATACACGAAAAAGAAACAACAGCGACAAGAAAGATAAGAATAAATCAAAACTGCAATGTAAACTTTCCCATTATTAACCACTTCTTGAAAGGCTCTGTCCATCTTTCTCATGGGTACTGAATGACGATGACTATTTTTTTTCGGTATTTCCTTACTTGCTGGCAATTGATTTGAAGGTTGAATGGAACGGCAGGTGGTGAATGTTTTTACTTCTGTTTATGCACAAATTGAAACGTCATTTTAAGAGCATCTTGCTTCTGTAACTTAACGTATTTCCAGTTGAAACAGGATGTTGAGGTCGGACGTACAGTTGGGAGGGGCTGTACAAATGTAGCTGATGGTTTGAACCAGTGGAAGAGCAGTATCCCTGAGGCATCTTTACAGAGTTATTATGGATCCCACAGGAGTTCTGGGCAAGATACACTCACAGGCACAGCGATTGGTCATAAAATTTGTTGGCCTCTTGCCTATTCACTAAAAAAGGCTTTACATAAAGTAAGGCCTCACCCAACTGTAACCCTAATATTAACCATGTGGGTGTATCTTGCCCAGAACTCTGATGGGATTCATAACGCACCTTTGCATGCTGGGAGGGGCGGAAGTGGCTTGTTCAAAAAATCTGTCATAATATTGGTCTGACTTTTTGTGTTGGCTTTTAAGTAGTGAAACAATCACATACCAAGAGGCAAAAGGGTTTCATAGATTTAATTTTTCTTTAAATTTTTTGCCATGTGTTTAGCATGTGTTAGCTACAACATAGAATGTTATAGCTAACTGGATGAAGAAGACATTTTTTAATATCGTAGTAAAGTTCAGATTTATACATGAGCTAAAGAGTGTCAGCGACATGAAATGCAGCAGCCACCGAGTGGGTTATTGTGTTCAAACAGTCATGCGGTCAAGGGCTACTCGGCTGCATTCTTTAACCCCTCCATCTCCTGCAGCACTGGACCACCACATGCCAATGTTATTGTGCACTGTCTGAACCTGCCTGCACACAAACCAAGGTCATGTGAATGTGTCTATCTTGAACCCTTTTCAGCACAAGTGCACACAGACAGCCCAGATACTGTCACCATCATGTGCCCTCACTCACCAGAGTTAAAGCATTAGCATAACCAGCGAAGGCAGTGCATGCTGCGTCAATGAATGGGAGGATGCAGCGTTGTACCTGGGGCTGCTGGCGAGTAACAGCAAAAGTGCTGAAGAACCGGGCTGGAAAAGTCCCGAGGTTTCAGTGGTTGAGTTTGAGACGTGGGAGCAACTGCGGTGGCCTCAGTGCACCACAAACCAGGCCTGGGTCAGACAGCAGCCCAGGGGGAATCACACAACACTAAGATAATGAGCAGCAAATACTCATTCTGAAAGGAAGAGAGGACGGCTGTGTACAAGTTCCACTTCCTGAATGCAAAGAGACAGAGGCTGTGTTTACCTATTCTACTTTCTGTCCTCCTTCCCTACTTACTGTATCTGAGCACAGAACGCACTTGTACCTCAATATGAATTATTTGAATATATTTGATGTTTTAATCCCTTATAAGATTCAGTATTTGTACGGTAACACTGTATTTTAACTTTTAATTGTATAAAGTAAGAATAGACTGAATGCTTTTCCATTTGTGTAATATATAACCAGCACGAGTGTACCGTTTGATTACAGATGAGATAAGTGTGAAAAGGGTCAGTTCCCCATTTTGGATTCTGTCTGCCAACTAAAGCACACGTGTGTGTGTGTACGTGTGTGTGTGTGTGTGTGTTTGTTTGGCAACTCTGTCAACAGCAGCCTGGCCTCCCTTCCCATCCTCAGTGTTTACAAATGAAAGCACTTCCAGTAAACTAAGAAATGCTGTCACGACTCAAGCTTTACCTCACGCTAGTTCAATGGAAATGACGGAAGTACATTTTTCATTATTAAAACCGCACGGGCCATGACAGAGAAACAGGATGCTCTGTGGTTTAAACAGCAACAGAAAACGTCACAGTCGTGCCACAGGACACCTGACAACTTGACAGCCCACTCACTCTGCAACTATGAACAGAAACTACCCAAAAAAATCCTCCTGCATCAAAATAGACTGGGTAATTACATATGCATATTTCATTAGATACAAATAACCGTTGAATATTCGTCGCAGCGGATGTTTAAAATCAACTCATGTAGCGAGGTTGTTTTGCAGCGCTGGACACAATAATAATGAGGACAAGAGTGTGTGCTACTGCTGAGCACCCTCCATTTATGCCTTCGAGCTGACACTTCAGCAGGGCCCTCCACCATTGACGTCAGTCCCAGTCATTGTCAGAGTAGTCTGACTGTCGCTTCTTCCACATTACTGCGGCATCAAATAAATCGAAACATAGTGGGAGAGAAGGTGTACAGATTGAAGGAACGAGGTTAAAAATCAAGTGTAGTGCTTCAAAAATTTAGATGAAATGTAAGACGATTTTATGAAGAGCTGCAGTTCAGAAACAAAAAAACTGGTGGACCTTGACAGAGGCTTTTCACCGATCACAGAAAGTAACTCTATTTAGCCTTAGCCTTTGTAGTAATTAATTCTCCCAAGATTTGTTTTTAAATGTCAGACATTTAGTTGAATGTATGTTGGTTATTTTTATTTATTTACATTTAATTTCTCTCTCGTGTTTTTTATCCCTTTGTGTGGCTTTGTGCCGTTTTAGCTCTATTTTCATCATTTCATGAATTGCACTAAACATTACATGGTATGAGTACAGTCTCGTTGACATCAGTCTAAGGACAAGTTATACTTCATTAACTCTCAGTAACTTTCAAACCAAATTAATTTGTGCAAGACCATTTACAGCTTTGAGATTTACAAGTCAGCTTTAATTTTTGGTGACTTCTCCTTTTCACTGCTTTTAAGTTAAGATGATAAGATGAAACTTGATTGAGCCCTCTTGGGAAATTAGGTCATTGCAGCAAGAGAGGTAATAGGATTCAGCGGGTAAAAAATGACTAAATACAAGTAAGCGCGGACAATATAAAATAAGTAATATAAACAAAAATAAAACTGTAAGCAAATGTGAAACTATATATACCTTTTCTGGTTTCAGTTTAAACATGTTAAGTAAACTTTATTGTGGGAAATATGGGGAGAAATGGACTAACATGTATGGATGCTTATTTAAATATGTGTTATTAAAGAGGAAATATCTGCTGTATATCATATAAGAATATTAGGAAATACATTGTGAAACATTACGACTATCGCATTAATAATGAGGAAGTCAACTCTCATCAACTGGGCATTGCCTCATCCTTGAAGTCATTAATTTAACACTGTAAATTTGCATTAAATTAGTGTATAAAAAATATTGTTTAATTTAAAGGCAAAATCAACTCTCCATTTCAAGGAAACTGTAATAAATATATAAAAAGCGGAAAGAAAACTTTCAACTGTGTCGACAACCAAGTTGGTTACAAGAAGGGAAAGTCCAGCATTAAACAGCTGCATGTGACACTGAGCGCTGACCTTGAGGATGACTGGGTCAGCTGATGGGTCAGTGAGGTCTTTCACACCCTGTGTACCTCTCTGCTCAGGGTTCACTTTAACCTGCTAGTCGTCGCGGGCCCTTGACAAGCTCATTTTGGATCAGCGGGGTGTAAGGTTAATGGGAGAGAAGAAGATGGAGGGGGATAATCCCAAATCAGGTGGTTCCTCACAAGACCGAGTGTAGCTCACTACAGATCAAGGAAGAAGTCCAGGGACCGACCCAAACGGCATCTAATCAGAAACTGTGTCATGAACTCTTTGGCAGCTCAAGTGCATCAGGAAAATAACCACGTCAGAAAATGGGGTTTTCCTTTGGCAGTTAAAAAGCTCTCTCTAATTGCTCAAAAGCTAAAATTACCACAACAATCAAGGCTTAATTTATCCATGAACTAAATTCTCCCCGAAAATTTCCCCTGAGGTCCACCGGCTGCGTCAGCCGTGATGCATCAAGCCCAGATGCTGGAGATGTGAAAATAATGTGATGCTCATCTTTTGTGTTAAAAAAAAAAAAGCCAAACAAACAAATTTTTACCAGTAATAATTTGGTATTTTACACTAATACAAACTTGCATCACTTATTAATTTAATTAACACATTTTAATCTTAAACCATTTTAAATTAAAAAATAATATAATTTAATAGAGTGTTATTTTTTTTAATGGTTTCAAGGACAGGACATATTTTGTGAAATTATAATATAATATTTTATAAGTATTTTTTGTTCAAACAAAAAAAGCTTCTTTAGTCTACTTGGGTAATGTATCTGAAGATCAAATTTAACATCACATTAAACTTGTAAGTAACAGAAAAATAAAGGAAAAAATAAGAATTAAAATATTTTAACATTTTAGATTTATATTTTTTACATAAGCCTGTTTCAAGGAATGTTAATATCAAGGACAATTCAAGCAATATCTAAATGGTTCTGAGTGTTCTCTTTTTTATTTCTCTTTTTAGGATTTATGGCAATTTCCGTCACTTTTGGTTTGGCATTACGCCAGCTATGTGTGTCACGATAAAACAAGTCCAGAGTAGCTCTTGCCATAAACACTTGCCAGCAGATGTAGGTGAGGTATTCTCACACTGCAGCTCAGATCTGACCAACATTAGGCAACGTGCAGGGTGAGACCAGTGTGTGTGTGTGTGTGCGTGTGTGTGCGTGTTTGTGTAATGACTGAGGCAAGGCATGACTGCTTTGGGGATTAACACATACCACGCCAATGGTAGGTTCTGCCTGAATGTTTATTCTCCCTTCACAAAGCTGACTGATGTGATAATACTTTGGAGGGATTCAAGGTCACAAAAGGCAGGGATTGCATAATGCAATCCTGATGCTCGGGGGCACATGAGGACAAGATTTACTGCCAATCGATGGTGCAAAGAAACAAAAAGGGCCATAGTAATCAGCTCTGTCCAAACCCATATGACCCCGATCACTTGTTACAAAGCTGCTGCAGTGTTATTTAAGAGTTGTGGTTGACCTCAGCAAGGACTGCAACGCCAGACAAAGTGCTGCACGCTGTTGTTGCATACATCATCACTTTAATAGACATAAATGAGTCACTTTCTGTAAGTAGTGTGCTGGATGAAGCAAAAATAAGGTTTCAAAGGAGGGCAAATGAGGAATTGATCAAAATCCATCTATTTTATTTTCCTTTAAAATAAGCTGATGTACTCCCGGCGACACCTACAAAGCCCCACTCGGTTCATTTGCATGACAAAGCCTGTGGTTGGACGTAGGAGGTCTGATCTGTCAAAATGTGAAGGGCATGTGGATGACAATATTCTCACCCTGATCATCTCTGCCACGTAGCTCTCAGGGCCGGTGTACTCCGTCGAGTCTTTCACCTTCACCAGGACGATGAAGAACAGGTAGTGCCACATGTTGTGTTCCACTTTGATATGCTCTTCAAAGGTCACAGTCTTATTATCAAACTTATCCCTCTCCAAACCTGGGTAGGAAAGGACATAAGACCACACACAGAAAGACAAACACACACACCCCACAAATAAACATTTTACTTATTCACGTTGCACGCAAATGCTCTTTGTAATAGTAAAGAAATACACTTGGCGTGCCAAAAATTACTTAACCTTGTACGTGTGACCAAAGTAAGGATGACTGGACAACACAACCAAGAGGAAGTAGGGTCATGAGGGAATGGATGGGGCAAACGTCAGAGGTAGAACAGGCTAAAAATGTTCACATATTACATGTTTTCTCTTCAGCATGGATGCAAATTCAGCTGTATAATGGCGACCTGCAATCCATATATCTGCCTGCATTTCCAAAAGAGGAATAGCTAGATAGCCCTACCTAACACAAATTAGGAATGACCAGAAATGACTAATGACAGTGAAGATGCCATTCCAATAAGTGACACTATGTTCCACTGAGAGAGGAGATTCACGTCTTCGTGAGTGTACAGTCTAACATGGTCAAGACCCATATGGCAACAGGAAGAAGCACTACTCCTCCACATCAGCACCTGCCATGACTAACAAGCCATTCTGGGAAGAGGAGGCGTTTCGTTGTTTACTCTACCCAGAAAAACAGCCCCCATTTTGCAAGGTGCCCTGATGCGAAGCTGCAACACATCAGTCACACGCTCATACAGGAGCATGTTCAGACCAGATCGCTCATTTGCTCTCTTCATCAAATGCAAATCTCAACATTCACACCTGCAGGTGTGATATTATACTGCACTGTGCAAGTATCAATTTTACTTTTCACTCGATTACACTTTTAAGGTATTTCCGCTGTGTTAAATACTGTGAAGTGAAAAGTACTATCGAGCAAAGTTGAGAGAAAGAGAGGGAAAGACATGCGACAAAGGTCATGAGGCAGGGCCGCACAATATTGACCCCACACGTAGAGGTTTGTTTATTAAGCATGTTGCAAATTACTGCCAGGGCTGCTAAATTTTGTGTCGCCGTAATTTCTCAGTTTAGCGGGAGATTTACCAAGACTGATAAGTAAATGAGCAGCCGCAGCTGAGTCAATTTGAGTGACTACTGCTAATACCTGCAGCTGTAAGATGCGTCAGGAGCATGTCTTGAAAGCAACGTGGCTTTCAACACCACTGACAGCAGCTTTGAAAATGATAGTATAGTCAAAAAACCTCTGTTTACCAGTCAAGCTTTTGTTCTTGTTTTTGCACATTTTTAGCAATAGAATTTGCAACAGGTGGCAGCTGTTGAGGACAGCCCAGGCGTAAGCTTTACCCACGAATCATAGCCTATTCTTCAGCATTCTTATGGTCCCAGAGGAGAGGGAAATATGGTCCCTGAGAATGCAGCCAACACTGGCAGGAATGCATCGGCTCTGAGGTCGTCTCAGGCACTGGGACTGAATCACTTTCATATGAGGAAATGTATTTCTGACTTTGTTTGCCTCCAGATTTGAGATAAGGGCAAAACATTCAACTTTTATCCATTAACAACCACCATGTCCGCATGCAAAAGGGTGGCTTCAGTGTCCGGATTGTGGCCAAATTTATATCCGCACACAACTGAGATCCAATCTCAATGCCACCAAAGCCCGTACACACTTGACAGTCAAAGTGAATTGAAAAGACAGGCTTAATCACTGCCAAAGATCCCATAAAAGAGTTAAGACGTGTATTTCAAAGGCATTAAACAACAGGGGAAATTTCTTGTGCCGCATTGGTCACCAATCATGATGAATCAGCTTTAGTGGCCCATTTCTATAAATTTCCATTACCTCCTCCTATAGTTTATATCATGCATCAGAATGCCCATTTGTGCATGAAAAAGCCCCACAGATGCTCGATGAATCAGCCACATAGTTTGCGCAGTAACATGTTGAGCAGCCAAAAAAACTCTGATTGATTATTGGCAAAGTAGAAATTAGCAGATAATATAACCAAGACACCAAACGGCTTAATTAAGGTATGAAGGCTTCACCTTGCAGGACAATACAGAAAATTTATCTCGGATTCCTCACCACAAATAAAACATGTTGTCTTCAGGACCTCCTCCTTTTTCTGTTTCTCACTCCTCAGGTCTGCGAAGGTGTCAATGATGACACCAAAGATAAGATTGAGGACGATAATGATGACCATGAAGAAGAAGAGCAGGTCATATATCACTCTGGCCGCAAACAAGGGCTCCTGTTGAGGGCAAGGTGAGAATACGTGATGTGAAAAATGGAAGAAGATATATATATATATAAGAAACTGATAACAGCCAAAAAAAGCCACAAACAGAACAGATCAAGATGCCTTGATACAACGATCTGGATAGATCTGATGGCTCGTTAGTCTCTATGACCTTGCCTCTCTGTGATATTTATGTACTGTGCACTCAATGTAGGGCTCAGTCAGCCTTTTTCACATTTTTATGGCAGTTTAATTCCCCCTTTATCTTTTGATTTTAATACAATCAACTTTTCTTTTTATTTGTTCTTCTTGCTGATACATTTAACTCTAGTGGATTAGAGTAAAGGGAGATGTGTTTTTTTTCTGGGCGGTACCCATGTTTGGTATGCATTTCTATATTTATATGGGTTTACTAAACTTTAATACTTTCTGGACTATAATTTTGAAGAAAAAAGATTGCTTTGGAGGTTGAATCATAGTGTTTTTTTCACACTCTCGATCCAGACTTGTGATGGGGTGTGTTGGTTGTAGTGTCCCTGTTGATTGTACCTCCTTGGATGGCTTCCGCAGGACGTCCCCGACACCTCCTCCGCTCCTCAGGCCGTGACTCAGGACTGTGACAATGCACATGAGCAGTGAGTCACACGTTCTCTCCTTGTCCTCAATCACCACCGCTGATGGCTGGATGGCAAGGGCAGCTACCGGGAGACATCAACAAGTTAAGTTATTAGATCGTCAATTTGCTGGACGCAGCGAATGAAAAGACCCTCTGTATTGTCACCCACATGCCTTTTTCTGTCCTACAATGCTGTTAAACCTAAATTTAGCACAATAGAGACCGAGGAGAACTATGTTAAAGACCTTCTCCGAAAACAGCAGAATTTAGGTCCAGTACTGAGAAACTACGCTCGAGGAAACCATTATTTTATCAAGAAGAATCTATTACTGATTTATTGGATCAACCAAAGTTTATCAAACGTAACCAGTTGCATAAGACAGGGAATTTTCCCAAAGCATCCCCACAAAAGCAAGTCACCAGACCAGCATGATTAGCGAGCCTGGTAGTGATGGGTCGGGACACCTAAGCAAAGTCAAGCCCCAGACGGTTTGAGAATTCAACAAGGTCGGCTGATCACACTAAGGCGGTGCATGGGTTCATCTCTGATTTGAGTGTTTTCCAACAAGGTCATTAGGTTTGTTAGAACTTGCTGTTTGCAGCAAGACGTCCCCTACGCCCTCACGGAGTGGACTCGTCGACCTGCTTGTGCCTGATGGTAAGTAATCCCTGACCTTTCCACCCTGGGCCCCTACATCGGGTCTTAGGCTCGGTCCTCCCAGACAAACAAGGAATCTACACCCCCAGTGTTTCACCCAGTTCCCCACGAGCCCCGACAGGCCTGATCCCATGATCACCCGGTCGCCCAGATTTATTGCTCACTACGACTCTGGGAAGAATGCTCTCAAAGGTCTGTGAGGACATAAAGACCTCCTCGCTCACGCACATACACAGACGCAAACACACACTCACAAATGCCTGGGAATCTCCTGAGACATATGCATGGACAAACACGTGGATTCTAGCTCAGAAGAACCCTTTGACCCAAATCCACCCCAATCACATACACACACAAACACACACGCACACACACACACACCAAGTCACCTTTCACTCTAGTCTACCTACCATCCACCATAGCCTCTGTTGAACAGTTCTCCCCGTTTTCCTTTTGACACACTCCACCAGAGAAGAACTCTCCCATCATACTGGCTCCATGTTCTACCCACGGGAAACACAAGACATGGGAAGGAACTACATTTTAAAGGAAGACGATTTTTTGGGGGGGCAAACAAGCCTTTTCTAATACTATCCACTGCACATGCTACAAATGGAACAGTTTCACCAATGTGTCTGTTACATTTAAGTATACATGGTATGTTTAAATGATGGTACAAACTAGCTTAAAAACTCAAAAGCAAAGGCATGTGAACTTCACCGGACACACAAAGGTGAAACTTGTACCAATCCTCTTTTTTGCACAAGAGTAGGCTGATCAAAAGTATGTTTTGTTCCAATAAGCTGGTGTATTCCTTAAACAGAGAGAACATCTTCACTTTGACTTCATGCATTTTCACATCCAGTGCTTGTTTGCGGTGCAGAAAAACATACTGCCTCTCAGTCAGGGTCAGGGAGGGCAGGTGATTTATGTTCACTCCAGTGAGCGAATAAGAAGAGACCTGCATTTGAAGATACCTATGGTTTTGTTGGGTATCCTGTCCACGGCTAGGATGAAGTCGTCTTTGAAGAAAATGTAGCCCACGATGGAGAAGAGGTAGACGAGGATGAGAGCCAGCACGGCTGTCAGAACAATGGAACGGCCATTACGTGTCACACTCTTTATTACGTTCAGCAGGGTCTCTTCTCGGTACACCAGGTCAAAGAGCTGAGGCACAAGGAAAAAAGATGAGTTCAGAGTTTATCTGTGTGGTAAACTCATAGAGAAAAGTGTGGGTGTAGATGTGAACTTTGTGGCTTATATGAATAATAACCATGGTATACTCACTATGGAAACAAATTATGACAGGTTTGTACAGGCATAAGGATACATTATCAGAAAAAAAGCACTGCATTTGTTTCAGACTCCATGTAAACAGGTTTTCTTATCAAACTAGTCAAGCTCTTTGCACAGCAGTTTGTACCAGTAAACATTTTAAAAAATATATATCAAAGCGACCGGCTGCTTTAACCTTGTGAAAAAGCGACTCCGTTTCCTTTTCTGTCTTTGTTTCCATCTCAATGCTAACATCTTGTGGTGGCGTCTATCGAAATGAATATTTCGGAGGCTCGGCTTGTTGAGCTCATTGGAGGAAATCTGCCCCTTTATGACCGATCAAATGTCTAAATCTAAATCTTTACATTCCCTCAGCCACCTTTGTTGGTCATCTGATTTTCTGTCGCTGCTATTTCCTGTTTCCCAAGGTTACAATTACTTCTTTCATCTTACAGCTTGGAACATTAATACATGAATGTTTCAATTTCAGGCCAGGTGGACTTTGCTTTTGTGCTTTGTGCTACCTGTGTGCTTTTATGTGCACACATAGACTGTGTGTGTGTGTGTTGATATCTGTGTGTGTGAGCTTACCAGCAGGCTGTAAAAGAAGACATGGACGAAGACCCCCAAGCCGCAAATGATCAGGTAGAGGAGGTGATATAGGAACTCTACATCCATGATCATGGCTTTGTAGCCCCGTGTGAAGGTTCCCCGGTTCCCCACAAAGCTCATCAGGAAGATGACCTTATTACATAACTGAAGAACAAGGGATACACACAGTAGACACATCATATAGACACAGCAGCCACATCATTATATCCTATGAGACGTTCAAAATGAGGGAGAGGATTTAGAAATGCTTGTTGTGCAGAACAGGGTTACACCTATCTTTTCGACCTCAGCAACCGCATGTCAGATCAGGTCTGATTGATATGTGCATACATGACACTGCATGCAAGCTCTGTGGCTTGTTTTTGCTGTGCAATATTTAAATAAAACAAAAACAAAAACATGGCACTGTCTGCAAGTCTTGCTCTCCTTTTGTTCTGGGTTTTATGCCTTTTTAGCAACAGAACTCATAACAGCTGGTAGTTGTTGAGGAGAGCGCAGCACAAGCGTATACTTTATGCCAATTTCCTCATATCCCTCAGTGCTCTTGTGGTCCCTGTGGAGAGGGAAACGCAGTCAACACTTGTGGGAATTCATTGCCTCTGAGGTCTTCTCAGACAATGAGCGGTTGAATAACTTTTGTATGAGGAAATGTGCTTTGGAATGTTTTTTTTTCTCTCTCTCTCTCTCTCTCTCTCTGCTACACGCCTTGCTTTGTTTTCCTCCCATCGACCCTTGATTGTGGCACACAAAGAATGCAGAGGCTAATGGGAGGCAACATCAGCTGGGGCGTGATGTTGCTTGCGATATCCAGATTGCGGCTGGATTTATGTCCTCACACGACTGAGATCCGAAAGGAAAGGGAACTTGACCACCTCAGAAAGTGTATTGGATCTTAATGCGGCAAGGGAAAAATCTGAGAGTGTACACACCTGATAATTAATTTGAGCTGGCGTGATTTGATGTGACAGGTCGCATTGAAAAGACAGGTGTAACCCTGTGCTTAAACTCTAATGCGCCTGTAAACTTATTTACTGTGAGCCGATGTGGTTGACAACCAAATATCACGGCGGTGTCTCCCTGGGATTTGCACTTCCACACAAAACAGCTACGAGTGACAGTAAACCTGAGAGGGGTGGGGGGGGTCTGCTTTGAAAAAATCCTGTCACCAGCGGCCTGCTTCCACACTGAGACACAAACATAAAAGCACATCGCCTACCTGCACACATGGACACACACTCACATTAAAAACACCCAGCAGGAGGAGGGTGGGCTCAAGCCCTACGGAGAAGATGAGGCGCAAGATAGTGGAGGCGATGAGCGCCCGGATGCCATGGGGCTGAGGCAAGATGATGACAATGGCCAGGGACACCAGCATGGCCATCCACAGCAGGGCAGACAGATGGGGCTCCAGGGTACCTGCAGGATGGAGGAGGAGAGTGAAGAGAAATCTGAGGGATCAAAGCTGATGTCGCCCCCACTTGTTGAATAGAGGCACCATTTTTTTTTACAGTGCCATGGTCATCAAGGGAAATTCACTTCAGTGAGTCAGGGGTGACACTCTTTCATACCCAGTTTTATCCAACACTTGAGGAAATAATTTCCTACAAATCACGTCTTTATGATGCTCTTTTAGCTGCACATGTTCACGCAGCTCCCATAATCCTCTTTGAATATTCATTAAGAACTGTGACATTAACACCACATTCATGCACAGTTTTACAGTACCCAGCAGTTGTATGTTAATTATGCAAGCTTGTTTCACTCAGGTCTTGGGTCACATTCATTCAGTTACTCATTCATTCAGTTCAGTGCCATGATAATATGGAGACAGAATTATTTTTTATTTCCTATGCTTCTCCAAGTTTTAAGGCATCATCAGACAAATATGACATTTTAAACTCTTTGTTTGCCATGATGATATAGAAGTAAAATGAGCAAAGGGGGAAGTCAGTCAGAGGAACAAACGGACTTATTCACCAGTTGTAAATTATCTTTTATTGAAGGGCACCATGCATTATCAGAAAAATTGTATCCTCCCAACCTCCTGGAATATCTCCTCTCAGCAGTTTCACCCATCAGCCTAACAGTTCTGCCCTGATATATTCATTCCTCTAATGAGGCAAAGCATGCAGAGCTCTTTGCCTCTGTGTGTGTGTGTGTGTGTTTGTTTTTACATAACAGTAAGTATGACGCATCAATCATTATAGCTCAGTGAAGCATTATCATGAGCTCACCAGGCATTAACTCCATGCCAAGTCCTGATCTGCACATCGTGAACGAGCAGAATTACTTTGTTAATAATAATTTAACTCCTGTGTGTGTGAACACCTGCGCATTTGTTGGAGTTGGAAATGAGATCAGTCAGGTTTTCTGTACTCTGAGACACCAAGGATACTTTGACCGCCTCCCACTGCTCTCCCATCCCCTCCCTTCTGAGGCCTCCTTCTCCTCGCCTCTCTGTGTGGAGATCACATGACAGGTACTCGTTACATAACTCCGGCTGGCTAAAAATACTCTTGGCTCCAGCTAAATTCATGAGGGATGGTCCAACACTGATCCTCGGTTCTGCAGCCTAACAGCCTGCCGGGGTGCTTGGGCTTGGCAGCCAAGCCAGACGCGGCAGCTTGGACGTCACAGACACCTACAGTCTGAGGCCATTCATCTCTCTTACTAGCTTACTCTGCAGCGATGAGAGGATGAGAGGCTGACCTTTCACTCTTCCCTTACACCAAACCAATTTCAAAGTAGATTTTAGAGTCTTGTGCTTGGCTGCACATTGAGTTTTGAGTTTAAGTTTCTCTTGCAGTTACTTTATGCCAGCTTCCCCTGTTTTGTGAACTGATAGGCGGCGCACACTGACCTAGTTCTACTGTTTGCTGTTTGCTGCATGGTCACTTTCAAGCAGGGCCTGTGGGACAGCAGAGGCCCCGGCATACTAAACATGCTGGCCCGGGCTTGCCTGGCCTCATACAAACTCCTCACGGGACAGGCTGAGTTGGACTGGACCAGTAGCCTTTAGAAGCTGGACAGCCTGGGACTATTTAAGCTGCTTATTCCCGGGACTTCAGCACATCTGCCCAATACTGGGCAAAGTTCCAAACTAAGGACCTTTCCCAAAACAAATAACCTCAAGGAAATATCCACGGTCACTCAAGTATATGAGTCATGGGCTTGATACAATAAAGTTTAACGTGATTTTATGGTCAAATTGTGTCTGTGCACTCTGCCAACGAAGCAATCTTTTTAAAGCTATAAAAATGTCTCAATGTAAAAAATTCATGAAAGGCTTGGCACGCATCAGGTAAAGTTCCCTGGAGTACTCTGGTTTATTTCAGGTTTACAAGCAGCTGGCTTGAATATTAACCACAGATATCTGAGCTCATATGCATCCAGACCGAAGTAAATTGTCCGTGTGTGTTTATGTATCTGTGCATGTGTTAAATATTCACCATTAAGCAATAACAGTGGCTGTGTATTTGTTTTCTCATTCACATGATAACTGGCTTGATTCTTGGAGCCAGCATCACTTACCCCACCTCACACCAACTGACATGTCCTGGAATGACCTGCTAAGCTCTCGGGAGACCTTTGACACTAGAAACCACATGTAGGCTTCCAGCACTAAGCTACAGACTTCTTTTTTTCATCTCTATACAGCTCTGAGGAAGTTCAAACAAAAGGGATCTCACCGCTTGACCCCAGACAGAACAATTGAAAGTTTATGCGAGTCACAATGTGTGTCTTCTCTCTGCAACTCTGCACTGGAACAATGGACGCCTTAATAGCTGTGGCTTTTCACATCACCACAAATACTGCCCTCAAGGAGAACTGAGAAAAAAAAAGGAAAAGCAATGAGCGGCAACAAAACAAACAGAAAACTGAAACGCCAACTAAAAACATGCTCACTTCTGCCACTCACTCCTTTGTGCAAAAACCTCCTCACATGCAGAAATTGGTATCACTCACCATCAGATGTTTTTATTAACATCCTTTGAATGATGAGATTCATACTACTGAGGCAACGTGTTTCACCTTGTGACCCAGCACCAGACAGATTTTCTTGACCTAAAGCTGTAAATTTGGCCCACATGACCAGAACCAGACTGACCAGGGGTTAATAGGTCCAGGCTGGATCAGAGAATGGGGGCAGTGAGGTCAAATATGTGGATCCCACAGAGAGGGTGGCTTTCTTCTGTTTTTCATCTAAGCCATTCCGGGTAAAATAATTGTTTTGTGTACACCATTTCTGGTCATTTTGCTATTGACTGCACTCAGTGCTGGGAAGTTGTTCAGGCACATATTTCTTTACATATTTATTGAAGTATATTTTGAGATCACATCAAAGTTAGAGCTATTCAGTGTTGACTTCTTTGTGGCATATACTTTACAAAAACAAGTGTGGGCCCTCCGCTCTGGTGTCAGCAGCTGGCTTGGTGCATGTCAGAGGAATGCAAGTAGTGGTAAAATGGGGTTTGTATATTGTGGCCTGAGGGTGATGCTTAACAAAAGGTCCGTTGACAGGGTTCCTCCTTTGGGTAGCATGAATGTGCCTTCCAAATTTTATGGCAACCCACTCAATTGATTTTGGGATATCAAATTTTACATGTTTGCATAACTGTGACAATAGAGGAAAGGTAATGGATCATCAGAATCGAGAGGAATCTTCTTTTCAGGAGTATGAATGTGCTCACCACATATCAATCCAGCCGTACAGCAATCCACAAATTAGATTTAGTGATATTTCCTGTGCAAATATGACATGTTGGCCTAAGGATGGTGCTACAGGAAAAGTCATGAGGTCACCAAAGTTGACAAAGTTCATCTTCAGGGGAGCATGAATGTACTCACCAAATTTCATGGCAACCCACCCAATAGATTCTGTGACACTATATGACATTTTTGGAGTGGTGAGAGTGGTGCTAGAGGGACGGTCAGGTCAAGTCATCAAAACTGACATGGTCCATCTCCTGGGGAGCATACTGTGCACAAGCCAAATTTGTGTCTGAGGGTATTACTAGAGGGAAGCGTCATGAAGTCACCAAAGTGAATAGGGTTCATCCTCTGGAGAGCATGAATTTGCTCACTAAATTGCATGGCAATCCACCCATAAAGTTAAAATACTGCAGTGTTTTGTCAAATGTTGGTTTCGATATGATCACAAATCATGATCTCAGACAAATTATTTTTCTCTACTGAATCACCAACTAGAGCATCCATGGACGTCATGCTCCAAATAGAGATTACAGTAGCCACAATGTAGCAATGTGCTGTGTTGGGATGCAGCTAAACTCAGTTTAAATTTAAACTGTAACATGTACGATATTAACTATTTAGCTATTATTTCTCCAGCACTTTTTATTCTTAGATGCAGTCTGTTCAGAGTTTTAAAGGATGCTGTGTCAGAGATTATGCAAGAGTGAAATTAAGAGGCCTGGGCTGCTAGTTATCAGGCAGGTGTCACTTTCCACCATATCCCAAACACCACAGCCAGTGTCAAGGTGTTGTATTTCCTGTTAGTGAATCTGGCATTATGTGGTGACTGCAGCATACAAGCCTGCACTCCTACAGACACACACAGACACCACAGACACAGTCACCTTATTAACAGAATTGATAAATATAGAGGAGAAGACGACGTAAAGCCACAATCAGTGTAAGAGCGAGATTGGGAAAGTCATGTGTTGGTGTCAAGCCCAGAGAAGGTATCAATAAACAGGTCAGGAGAGTAAATCCAAGTGGGGCCTTTTGAGATGGTATTGAGTTCGAGATCCTAACTGTCAGCTTGGATTTCATTCTCATCACACCTCTAGTTGCGGTGAAACTTTGGTTAGGGGAGGTGTGAGGCTACACCCAAAACCACAGGCACTGGTAGGATAGACTGCTCTCCAAGAGACATCAACAACACTGCAGTATGACAAAGATTGATTGACTCTTCACTCAGGGTCAATCTGCTAAAGTCCAGTTCAGACTGCCATGTTATTGTTTGACTTACCCAAAAAGTATCATTTTTATGTTTGTGGGTTATTACATAATAGCTATGGGGTAACATTCCGCTTAGTCATCTAGTAAGCTGTGTGAATTGGATTATTTAAAATCTACTATTGTCAAAAAAAAATACTGTAATCTGTGTAAACAAGCTGTAGGCAAGTAATCCCCAATATGAGCAAATAAGCATGAGTCTGTCAACTGATTCTGAGAACTTACAGTTTGGCAGTATGGAAAGAAACCACAAGACCTATTAAAAGGCAAAAAGCTTAAAAGCAGTGACCCAATTTCTTCTTCTTTCTTCAGCTTTCCAGTACAGGTTTGCAGCAATGTATAATATTTACTGTAATGCCTTCCACCCCACCCCTTTCTTTGTTTGAACAGCCCCCGTTTGTGCCACTTGCTCCCATTTCCTGTTTTGTAATAGTCACATTCACTGCATTAACCACAGCACGCGAACACAGAGATCATGCTCTGGCCCTCTTAAACTTAACAGTCTGCTGATTCTTCACGTGGGGAGGGGCTGAGGGGAGGGGAGCGGGGAGAGGAAGGGAGGGAGAGTTGAAAAGGTTATGATGTTAGCCGACTGACCTCCGCGGACACCCTCCAGTGGGTAGAAGAAGGCCACAAGCAGGTTCATGAGCACGGCCAGGTTGAAGGAGATGCTGCTCCAGAAGGACATGTTCCTGGAGCACCAGTAGAGAATGGGCTGGGCTGGAGGAGAGAGAGGGGTGAAGCAAGGCGGCAAGGTCATTGTACTGTCATCCAGAGAGGAGAACAGCGTAGCACTCAAAAATCATGCGATCAGCTCTACGTTTACTGTGCAATAACACACGAGATAACATTCCACGTCACTTTACAGGAAACGTAATAAACATGATGACTAATCATTGTTTCACACCAAAAAGGGGCAAAATGCAGATGTTTTGTCCTTTATGATGAATTAGAAAATATATTTTTTCCCATGTTATAAGATAAATACCACCAGGTGATCGGATTATTTAATGAAAATCAGTAGATCTTCAAAGTTAATAGATGCACATTTTCTTTCATGATTGACATTCGGTTGATGGATAGTGGCTTGATATCCCAGTGCCACAAGTTTTATCAATTTTCTCCACAGCGACAGAAAGTTTTTGCCAAACAGATTGCTGTCTTCATCATTTACCAGTTGTGTTGTTAGCTCATTTCAGTCATCTCAGACAAGCCAAATTTGGAGTGAAACACAAATTAACTCAGGAGAGTTAAAACAAGTGCAGTGTCTGTGGTTCTAAGTTCCACAGAAACCACCATAATTGTACGCAAAGGATCAGACAACTGGAACTGAAGGGTAAAATTCAGGCAAAATGTTAATCTAAGTAAAGATGCAAAACCAATTATCATGCACATTTTACATGCACTACACGACTTTACAGATTTAGGAGAGTACTAATTGCTGCAAGCACATGAACATGCATGCATACACTTGTGCGTGTGCGCATGTACACGCGCGCACACACACACAAACAAACATACACACACACACACACGCACAGCCTACACCAACACTGGTCAGGAGATCAGTGTCACGACCAATGCTATTTTTGAGCCAGGCTGTTCATTAGAAAAGAAGAAGTGAGGGTGGGGACTTTTAGCAACAGAAATCACCACATTCATGAGTGGTGGTGAGCAGCAACGGAACAACATCGTCTCCGGCTGTGCTGATTCATTCAGATAAGAGAGAGGCGGTGCTGTCACGTGCTAACATAGTATACACAGACCACCTTCTGCAGGCCTGGCCAAGGGACAGGACACAACACGCTCCCATTAAGGAGACAAAGAGAGCAGTCACACTTAACTGCACTGGCTGGGGGAGAG
>OMLF01017161.1:9896-24519 GCA_900302615.1 Holocentrus rufus | reverse complement strand
CCACTGAACCACACTGACTCTGAGTAATTGGGAGACTATGATGCAGGACCAGGGAAGATGAGATGAGTATGTGGCGGATACTGTGTGTTTGCGTGTGTGTGTGTAAGAGGAGAGAGAGAGAGAGAGATTTTAAGTGCATATTCTCCCTTGTAAACACATTCTGCAACTCGGCACAGACTCGTCTAATCAAAAGCCTCGGGAAAAGTAACTTTGAATCACTGAAACGCCGGGCATTTACTTTAATTAAGCAGTGATGATGCACGAGCAGCACAATGAGCATAATCACACGAAAAAAACAAAACGATCCGCGTCTGAATTCGGATCGAATTAAGTTCATCCTGTGACTCCACAACTGGAGTTCCTGGCCGGCGCTGCTATTGTACACTGTTCTGCTCACGGCCCTCATTCTATTTACCAGTATTAGCTCTATAAATTGCTTCAGCAAGTCAGAAAGCCCACACATTTGCCTGCCATGTTGAATCTCATCACATCATGGTGATGTACCATACATAATAACTGGATAAGGTTCGCTCAGTCGCCGCACTAGTGGAACTAAGCTATTAAGATCAGCAGCCGGGGAGTCTGCCTGTACGTGGCGCGCTCCACTGTAGTCTACTGACTCCATTTTGTTTTACATCAGCGGGCTCTGTGACTGATGGAAATGATAAGTCGCCGTGTCTAGACGTGCAAATGTATAGGTTTAAGCGCGCCGGCTCCTCCATCTGCTTCCTACTCGGGGTCTGTGCCGCGCAACACAACCTGTAGGAGTGGTGGCGGAGCCTTGGGTACTTAGGAGGCTAATGATTCTCAACAAGTGATCTCTGCCAGGGAGAGAACGCTCCGCTCAGTGGGGTTTACACCATGGCCCACAACCACAGCAGGGGTATATCCCAGGATGCACTTCACATCTCTCGCTCTCTGTCTCTCTCCCTCTCTCGCTCTCTCATTCCCTGTGTCTCTCTCTCTCTCTCTCTGTGAACCAGACTCATCACATTGCAGCGCTGTGATATTCTCCCGCTTCCCCACGCTCCCTTCTTTCTTCGACTGCTGGTCAACCGTTTGCACCATGCGGCCGTCGTCTGATTTGTACGATCAGCGTATAAAGATAAGGAAATAACAATGATGATTCATTCATCGCATTGATTACAAATTCTGACAATTCAGTATCTGCCAAAGAAGTGAGCAGAATGAACTGCGCTGGTGTCGGCTTGAATTGATACAAAATGCTTTGAATCAACTTATTCACAATTCTTTCAAAAAATTCAAGGTCTAACCTGCTGATGGCAGAATACTATGAATTGTAATAAACAATGTTCAACCATTCTATTTTTTTCTTTTTTTTTTTTTTTTTACAAGACTATGCATGTGTCTATTTAATGGATATAAAGCCCTGAATTGAATCACTGAGTCGAATTGTGTTTCACAAACTAAAATCAAATTAAATCATTCCAAAAAAGAAAAATCCATTCTTAAATTGGACCACCAACTAGTGAATCATAAATCAAACTGAATCTCTGTTAAGCCAAAAAGTTCACACTGCTAATAATCTTAAACGACTGCCTATGTGTTAACTGATTACATGAGGGGCAACTTTGTCTTTTTGATGTGTGTAAATGAAGTGCGTGTAAGTCAATGTGAGAAAAAGGATTGCGTCTACTTTAGCTATTCTGCCTGTTACAGCTGGCTCTGTGGATAGTGGTTTGGTGTAAATAAGAGGATAAAAGGTGAATTTGCAGTGGGGAAAGAGTATGTAGCGCAGCCTGCAACGTGCAGTAGGTAATGGCTTTGTCACGCATGACACATACAGGACCCTAATGAGGCTCCGCTGTAGATTATTGAGGGAGAGTTAAAAACACAGTGCAGTAATCCAGAACAAATATCACATTATCTCTCTCTCTCTCTCGGTCTCTGTTTCCGTCTCTATCACACACACACACACAAAGAGAGAGAGAGAGAAGCTTTGATTCTTTTTTATTTTACTCACTCTGCCTTTTTTCCGGTCACCCTCTCATTCTGCCTGCTCACAACACACACAAACAGAAAGCACACATACAGTACAGTACATGCATGAGCACACACAAACATAAAAGCATGCACACATGGGCACACACACACACACACACACACATAGGCGTAAGCACACACATTTCAGGGCAGGGTTTCAGATTGCTATGCAGTGAGATATATTTAACTATGTTTAACAACTGAGTGAGGAAAATGTCCCTGAACCAACCAAAACTGGCTTTGCTGTTCATTTCTTGTCAGTCACATGGTGCTGGCAAATACACATCCAGCACACGCAGAGCATAACAGGCCCCAGTTTTTTATGGGGGAGCTACTATAAATGCACCTTTACAGATTGCGTTTATGGGCCCAAATGCAAAGTGATTACCAAGCAGTGATACCCAGTATGCGCAATGCTGTTAAAGCACAATATATGCAAAAGCTTAGCCAATATACCATGCAAGAAACATATTATTCAAAATACTGCAGACTCAAAGAGGATCATTTATAAGCAAAGTGTGTTATATGCAGGGCAATGTATTAACATCCAGTACATAAGAGTATGCTGATCTAATGGTGTAGGCCTATGGCAGGCAGTACACAGTGTAGGATTTCCCCTGAGGCACAGTGAGAGCACTTGCTGTGTAAGGTTTTGGCTTCCCACGCTCATTATGAAAGGTGAAAACGGATGAGTGGACAGCAGTGGCCATCTTGTCGATATGGTTCACATATTGTTGAATCAGCACTATTGAGGGGAACTCTCACGTACAACTCTGTACAGCCCTGCTCTGTCCTGACAACCGAGAGCTCAACTAAAGTAGCCCCTCAGTATTTTTTTTTTTTTTCGTTTTCCCAATGTAGTGATGTAACACTCAGAGAGGAGAGTATTCAATCATCTGATATGAAACCACTTAAGGGATAATGTTGCAAAAAAAATACAACACCATAGATACAAGACCAAGTCCTGATCACCCTCCTGTTGGAGTTTAGTTTGCAATAATGGGCATTTGCTGTACATCTAACTATAAATGGAGGAATCTATGTCTGTCCTTCTCCACAACAGCTTCTGACTGACTTCACACTTGGTGAGTGTATTGCTGGGGCCTCGAGGAAGTGCCGTGTCAACTGTGAAGTTTTTGGGATGAGCCATTCTCGAGAAAGCTGCAAAAATTCATTTTTTTATTGTTACTTATAGTTGTGATTGACATAACGAAAAAGCCGGAAGATACTGCAAGGGCAGTGCAACACCCAGACAGTCTTCAGGATGCACATGCAAGAGTTTTGTAGTTCACTGTCAAAAAAGGCAGTGGTTGCGAGCATTTTGTGATTTACCTTTGCAAGACGAACGTGAAGTACATGTGAACTTCTACGCCATCACCCACAGCCTAACGTTATCGGAGCAGGGCAGTGAACTGTCTAGCTGCAGCCTTGGAGCTGCAATGAAAGCATCCTTTTATCTGCATTAAAACACTATGTAGCTGTATTTTCAATTGATTTTACTAACCTAAGCATTTAAGACTCGATTAGAACAAATATTCCACAGATTCTCTCTGAGTTTGTTTTTATTTTTTTAGACTGAGGTATAAATTATGGACATTAGTTGGCTTTTGCCCATATATTATATTTGTGTTGCTAAGAACTAACGTTAGACCTAGATGGCTAACACTTCAACTAGCCTATTACATGTTATAGTCTACATTCTTCTTTGTTGTCCATGTTGTTTCCTTCTGGTTTTCTTTCTTTTCTGGTGATAGTTCAGCCTCCAACCATGAATCAAATATTTCATGTTCCCCAAATAAATGAAATGTGATATCCGTGCTGTAACAGCTCCAGCAGGTGTCGCTGTTAGCAAGATAAGTAAAGCTAGCTTAAAGACATTCTTCGCGGAGTGACATATCAAATCTGATTGAAGTGACTGCTCACAGCATGAGTTATTCATAACAATGGTCATTATTCAGAAATATTGACAGACAATTTCAACGGGCAATACACATTGCTCCACCTGGTTACTAGGTAACAAGCGGCCTGACAACTTTAACCCGAGCTGCCAGTCGAGATGTCACTGATCATTTAAGTCCCACCTTAGAATCTGACAATTTTGGCGGCAGGTTTTGCTGAAGTGACACTGACTCAAATAAACCAAGTTCAACTTGAAGCATCGCGTAACAACCAACGGACCGCTCTCAGCTCCTCTCCAGAATGTGTGCATGATCAGCCGTAGCACTTCCAAACTGTGGGAAACAATAGGAATTATGCCGCTACCGCCGTTGCTTGCCAGTCTGATTACTGCCTAATAGTAAGCATGATCAGCACCTCTAATGTATGTGATGTTGTTTTCCAGAAGCCCAGTGCTGTCTTGCCATCCATTCTCTAGCTCATTTGCTTTGAAACATGCAAAGGAGCCACTGAACACTAAGTCCATCTCCCGGTGGAGACTTTTTGTTTTGTGTTCTTGTAAGCTAGCAAGCCAGTGTAGCAGCTAAATGAATGCCTCGCAGAATAGCTGTTTTAGCCAGCGAAGGAGCCACAGTAAGTGAATGTTTGATATTTCTCCAGTGTGCCAGGCTAATCTGGCCCTGTGGCATGCCATTACGGGGCTAATAACAGCTGTCTGTGGCCTGGAGGGGACACAAGCAGGCCTGGCTGCACTAACTGGCCCTGACAGACTCATTAGGAGTGCTGGCACCCAGCACAGCAACAGCCAAACTCCTCACATTTACTCGCTGGCTCACAACAGCACACGATCGCAAGGAGCATTGTTCTGTACACTTGTTCTCTGACACCTTTCTTTTGTTCTACAGTCCTGACTTCAGACACACTCGCCTTTGTCACCTCTCTTTCACTTTCTGGCTGCTGTTTCTGTGATCCTTCCACCATTTACCAGCTCTGCTCTAAACCAAGCTGAGTCTAACCTCTTATTCTCTCTTTTAACCTCTCCCTCCCACACTCTGTTTCTGACCAAAATACTGCATCAGGTAGTGCTCACTTGCTTGCTCGCTCTGCTGTTGCTCTTCTGTGGAGACTGAAGAACAAAACATAATAATCTGTAATTCTGTCGCTCTAGCTAACTTTTGGTTTGAAGCCACCGGAAGATGCTGCACCACACCAGGAAGAGGCTGGCATCCTCTGAACCATGTACCTCGGTGCTGGACCTGTTTGGGGACAAGGGGGACTTCCCCAGGCAGGCAGGCAGACAGCAAAGCAAACATTGTCCTGTCGCTTGGCAGGGCCAAGCCAATCAGTACAAGCAGAGCAGGGAGTGAACAAACACACAGAGCCAATGTATGGATGTGAAACCATAATAATAGGGGGAGGGTTAGAGCTATGGCTGTGATATGCTATCATGCAGTACTGTAGCCACGTGACAAACTTGTGTGTGTGTGTGTGTGTGTGTGTGTGTGTGTGTGTGTGTACCCATGTAACTGTGTACATTTACCACAGAAGTAGAACACAATGAAAACAAATATGACTCTATTAATATGTCGAACTGGCTATACTGATGCAGACAACAAATTCAAAGCACACTGTGACACAGCTCCGCATGCAGAAAACGTGGTTAGGCTAAATTTGAACATTTTCTTGAGGTTGGCTGAGGCATAATAATGCATGATCCAAAATACATGGAGTGATTTAAATGTCTGTCACCACATTGTTTAATGATAATTATTCATTTGTAAATCAATAGCCTCACTAAAGTGCACTGTGCACTGCAATACATCTACTCATTTGATATGAGCATCACTGTAGGCTTTGCCTTTTTATAGGCTGGGTGCTGTGGCACAGTAAAGCCAAAGGCACAGCTGTGGGGTATAGTTACCTGTAATGTTAGCTGCTGCATGTTATATTATTTACACAGATCTGGACTTAATGGAACACATGTGTGTCTGTACCCCGCATTCTTCCCAGATTAGCTGAAAGGCCTAAATACATCGGACTCCACCGATGAGAGGAATGCAAGGCCCAGACCGGCTTATGGGGAAATCCTATCACTCATCTATGGTATACAGTGCTTACGTACACACACAACAGTATGCACACGCATGTAGATGCACACACATGCATCACCACATGCACAAAGGCACTCAAATATAGGACTATAAACTCTCTCTCTCTCTCTCCTCTCTCTCTCTCTCTCTCTCACACACACACACACACACACACACACGAGTATGTATATATTCATTTTGTGTACCCCAGTGGAAAGGCAAGGAGGTAGTGCTCCATACTGTACATACAGTATGCATTCAAGCATTCACACAACAATGTACACACAGGGGATCAATAATACAAAACATTACTCTCATTCCCAGTGGCCATTCAGTGTCCATGCAGCCCCATTCTACATCCCTTCAGTGCTGATATTTCAACTGATGCAAGCACATTATCTTGTCAATTCCATTATGTAATCATATTATATAATATCAGTCTGGTTTCTAGCTGTGGTGGTCTTACAGTCAATAAATGAGTATGAATCACCTTTTCAGTGGTTTATGCATAGTTTAGCCTCAGACAAAACTGATTGAACTGTACTGTATTGGTTTGCGCATAACACTCATTCATGAGTGTATTTCCTTCTATATAGTTTTCAGTGAAATGGGATTTCACTTGATCTGACTATAGATGAATCATCTTAAGTATGGCTCCACCTCTGTGTCAGTGGTTTTCAAACTTAGAAACATATTTACAAACAACTGCCAGAGCTGGATTTGAAGCATGTTCTGTAGAGATTTATAAAACAATAAAATCATACAAAAAATAAACAGTAATTTTAAGCATGTTTTTAGGTTAACTGTGAACATACACTGATTTTATGGAGCCCACTTTACTTTGCAGAGACCTGGGAATGATATAACAACATAATATCATCAAAAGCTTTGGGTATTCATTTCTCCCCAATAATTTAGGGAGCCATTAAAATATCCCTGCCATCCGTCTTCTCAGTTCTGGCCTAGGCCTTGAAAATGCTGATGTTTACATGTATATTTCAAAAGCAGGGAAGGACTTAAGTGCACTAGATCAAGCAGCGTCGCATATTATTTTAAATATTTTACAGAATGTGGACTCTAATGTAGATCAAACAACTAAAGGTGGAGTACACAGCTTTTTATCTCGGATAAAAGAAACAACTGGTGATGTGCGATTTGTGGACGATTAGGAATTTAAAGATGCTTTTCTCTTTGCTGAGTGTGTTCAAAAGAGCCAATTGCCAAAGAAAGATTGGACTTCCTATAACTACAGCTTCACTATCCTCGTAATGCAGCTATTTAAAGCCTGATATTTATGGAACTTGTGCATAGCACAAACTTCCCTTTCCACAGACGTATCAGCAGCTACACTGTATGAACAGACAGACACCATGCACTGATGCATAGCCAAAGTATTCAGTTTCTGGTACAATGTGCATTTGTGTTTATTCAGGTAGAGTCTAAAAAAAAAGAATTGCACTTCAGTAAACTATTGCATGAGTCACTGTAATATTGTGAAGCATGCATCAGTTACAATGGGCCCCATACAGCACAAGTGAAATTGCCTTATTGAGAAGAAATAGAGATACATATTGTGAATGCACATGCATTTACGTGCTTGCTTATATATTTTTTTGTTGAGTGGGCAGGAAGCAAAATAACTACTATACTACTAAGGCACTCCATGCATAGATCCATGTAGACAATAAATCCTTTGTATGTAAAACAAGTTGAACATCTGCAAGAAAAAAAAGGTTCATTCAGCTTATGTGTTAATTAGCATGTCACATTCTATTTGTTCGGATTTGACGAATTATTTACCTCCAACTACCAGTGCTGGGATTCAATGAGAGAGAGAGAGAGAGCGTGAAAGAGATGTCAGCTAAGGCCTAAGCAGCTCGACCATAACCGGGACACGAACCCAGGGGCTACCTGCCTCCGGGCACCACTGACACTCCAACTACTGATCACACCATGGGGACTAGCTAGCCAAGCCCATGGTTGGCTATTTATAGCCGCATAGGAACAGGTTTTCCAGTGACTCTCCATCCATTCCAAGGATACGTGTACATGTGCTTGCATATTCTAAACATGCTTACACTTGTGCGCTGCCAAGGTGAGAACAATTAATTATATGATTATCATCAGAATTCAAATCAAATTTAAAACTGCCTTCCTCCTCCTTGTTGTGTTTCTTCTTGTTCTCTTAGCGCTTCCCCTCCCTTCTCCTCTTCACTGGGCCTCCACCCTTCCTCTTGCTGCCTTATCCTCTGTTTATATATGGCCTCCAATAGTTTCAGTTTGTGTTGATCCTCCGGTCAACACTGCGTAATTTACACTGCTGTGCAATAGGAGACATCTGCTGTGGATACTTAAATAGAGCCCGTGACATAAGCCTCTCTCTCCCTCCATGCATCTACACTTATCTCTGTATCTCTACTCTATTCCTCTCCTCTATCCTAACAACCTGGTCTTCTCAAATTTGGCGAGATGTTTCTGATGTCCTTAAAATCCAAATATGCCCTCCGTGCATGAAAAGGGAGATAATTACATACATTTGCCCATCACAAAGGATTAAACCGAGGAGGCACAACTTGAAACAGGCAATGGTTTGACAATCAAAGTAAAGGCATTGAGGCCGGGCTGGTGGGTGGATGTGTACGTTTGCCTTCAATTCAACAACCTGGGTTCAATTCCCTTTTCATGCCAACAAGTTTTCTAGTGTGAGTGAAGTTTAAAATTGTTGCTTTTTTTTTCCATCATCATAATCTTAACAATGCTGTTTTAGTTGCTTAGCGTTAACCAAAGTTATTTCACTTGCATAAACTTAACCATTACGTCGCTTTTTTTATGCGACAAACCGGTGTCCAATTTAGGTGTGAAAATCAAATTAGTGGTGGAGGGAACAAGATATTCACATAATTCATGTCCAGCGCACATATAATCTGAGTTGGTGCTTATGTCACAAAATTTTATGAGCCTTTGCCGGCCTTCTCATTTCAACTCTTTCTCCCTCTGTCTGCGTGTTGTTTATCCGTCGCCTTGGAGCTGCACAGGGCTCGACGAATCACTACACAGTCGAACAATGTAGCGCACATGATTGTAGCCTCATGATTTGAAATTCAACAAAACCAGCTAAAAATAATGCTCAAACTTCGATATCGGACACCACCGACTGAACAGCG
Source organism: Holocentrus rufus (assembly GCA_900302615.1). Taxonomy (NCBI): domain Eukaryota; kingdom Metazoa; phylum Chordata; class Actinopteri; order Holocentriformes; family Holocentridae; genus Holocentrus; species Holocentrus rufus. The sequence goes on along the minus strand of OMLF01017161.1, from coordinate 15,365 downwards.
AATGATTGAGTGGATTATACATTGCTTTACAGACCAGCTCTCCATAAGGGAAAATGTAATAAAAGTTATAGCTGCAAGGTTTGGCTCTGATTCATTCGGTCAAGTGCAGCTCGCTGTAAGATCCATCAAAGAGCAAAAATACAAGTGTAGAATAAAATAGGACATTTGTTCAATTCAGATGAAATAAAAAGTAAGCAAGCTTCACTTCACGGCGAAAGTAAAGAGAGTACCAATCGGTTGATGAATTGTGTCTTTTACTATTTATTTCTGAACCATTTTCTCTGCAGAGGGCTGCCATTGTGCAATTCAAAGTCATGAAGACTCTATACCTGCTGCCAAGGCCGACATGTACACGAGTAACCCACAGTGACACAACTTTGATGTCTCTAACTTTTTCTCTCATTTACCAGACACACACACACACTCCTGCCCACTGTATTATGTTTGACTCAAAAGCCAGGGAGATGGAGCATATTAATAAAGTGCAGTGCCCTTGCTTTCTTTGATACAGTGGGAACTTTTCATTTTCTTTCTTTCCTTTTTTTTTTTTTTCTCAAAAACCCCTCATCTTTTTTTATGAGGCAGTCTGCTGAAAGCAAAACAACATAGTGTTACAACAATACAACTGACAGCCGACAACTGACAGGCAGAGCCAGCGCCACTGCTGTGAGCTGGCCAAAAGTAGAGCGTTACAGGCAGAAAACAGATGGTTTGGAGAAGATTTAGCTAATACAAAAACAGGGGATGTTCCTTTTTTTTTTTTTTTTTTTTCCTCTAAGAGAAGTACACACGAAGGCTAGATTATTTTAATGCAGGCAGAAGCCGGGGAGAATAATCCTTTAACAAATTGGGCTTGGTGAGGAGTGAGGAGAGACTCCCGAATGTCAGGCTGCCTCTCTCATCTGACTCAATGGGACTATTTGTCGCTGAAATACGCCTCTAATAGGAGTGAGCATCAGAAAACAGCACAGATCAAACTGTACCTGTTTTTAACATTTGGATCAATGTCAAGGCAGCAAAGTGCATCAAAAGCCATCAAACATCTTCAAAATGTTGGATTGCAATGAGATTGTCACTTCTCACCGCTCAGATTCACACCAGAATATTTTGTGTACATTTGGCCGCTTCGCTGATACACAGATCAGATGTATTTACTTCAAATAATAGCATTGCCTTTATAGGATCTGCACTGTGAAGAAAGCCACTTTGTCTATGTTAGGCATTCTTGTACAGTAAGTCAACGGAATCAGATTTTGGAGAAAGAAATGAGAGAGAGAGAGAGAGAGAGAGAGAGAGAGAGAGAGAGAGAGGATAAGAAATGAGGAGGCAGCACAGAGGAAAGTCAGCAAAGAGAGGCTGCTGGGGGAAAGTAAGGGAGTGAGAAAATTAGAGGAAGCAAGTAGAAAGAGAGAGACAGAGATAGAGATAGCGAGATAGAGGGAGAGAGCTAGTTGAGGGTTGATATGCTGACTACAGGCAGAGTTGATTTGGTTTCAGAGAGCATTGTTACGGTGCTTTGAATTAATGCCTCCCAAAGAGTCCAATTGTGATTCTTGGGCTGTGCTGACAGAATATTTGACAGCCTAGGGTGAGCTGCTGATCTCAGCTGAATCCTCTGTTCTGTGTGTGTGCGTGTGTGTGTGTGCGTGCATGTGGTTGTGTGTGTGTGCATGTATGTGTGTGTGTGTGTGTGTGTGTGTGTGTGCCCCACACATTCACACACCCACACACGTACATATATACGTGGATGTGCACAAAACACCCATAAGCAAATGCACATACATGCACACACACGCACACACACATGGAAAAACAGTCTGGACAGAATATGACACTGAGGCTCACATCAACCAGAAGATAAATCAAAAAGTAAATGAATGTTAACAACTAACCGAGCAAAAATAACACACACACACACACACACACACACACACATATGCACAACTTAAGTATGCAAACAAACCACCATATGCAGGCAAAGGGTGCACATTCACTTAATCAAAAAGAAACTGTTTAGACCACAGCAGCTAAGATGTCATTTGGCCTCTTGCCAGAGGAGGTTTTTTTTTTTTTTTTTCTTTCTTTCTTTTCATTTCCCTGCTGGGAACATGTTGTCCCTCTGTGCTGCTGAATAAATAACAGCATAGACAAGCTCACCGCTTCATTACAGGGATGTCCCTGCTCTTCTATTGATCGCTGATGAATTGAACGGGGGGAAAAAAAGGCACTCAGGCAAAAGAGATGCACTGTACTCTACTGGTCCAGTTTTACTTCAGCACAACGCCGCTCTTGCTAAAACGTGAGTCACACACCTGTAGCTTCACTGCAATAATACAAGGATTTCAGCCATGTTGAAATCATCAACGGCATAGAGTCGCGTACCAGTTTTTGCATCAGAGCTATGGACATTTTTTATTATTGATTTATAGGTTGATTTACTGTACCAGTTAATGCTGCAGTACTTTCCTTTCTGATTAATACTAAAACCTTAATAGCCACAGGGGCACTACATATAGTATCGTTAAAAATGTATATTATGAAAAAATCTAAAAATTTGCATATTTAAGATTTATTGATATTCAATTACACTAACCTGGAATGTGTATGCATACCAGTCAACAGTAATTATATGACACACTGGCATACATAAATGGCTGCTAAATAAAGCCAACATGCTGACTGATGACTGAAGTCACACTTCTGAATTTATACCACTGGCATGACCCTCACATTTCAATCTTACTGTGCACCGCTTGACAGCACAGCCCCTGAATGTACACAGACATTGAATGTACACATGCAGGGAACTATATTTAGGCGGCGTGTTTTTCACTGTACCTCTGCAGTGCCGTCCTGTTGTGCTCATACCGATTGTGCCAATATGCATTGTGAAACTATGGGAAGTCAATATGTTTTTTTCACACCAGTGCCACTAAGAAAACTCTCTCACGGCATGCGGTACGAAGTGATTCTGATTTAAAGTAAGAGCTCTCTTCACACTGAATCTAAGTGGAACTTGACACATGTTGGTATGATATAAATAGCAGATGAGTCAAAGATGGATTATTAAGTACTTTACACTTCACTGAGATCAGTTTTTCCCCTCATGTGCTGTCATTTGGCTAATTCTTAAACACGGCTCATCACGGTACAGTACTGAGAAAACTTAAGTGTCACTGTGTCTGGAAATTTAATTGTTTTTTGTACATTTACTGAACTTTAAGTTGAGACCCAAAATGAGTTTATAGTGAGACTACTAGCATCTATATATTTAGCCTGGCTTTGAGGATGAGGGAGGAAATCTGGGAAAGTCTGTAGTTTGTATCATGAAACATATTCATTGAAATGAACTGTATGTTAAGTTAAAAAAAAAAAAAAAACAAGAGGAGGAGGAGGAGGCAGAAACTCGCAGCAAACTGAAGAGTATAATTGTGATGCAGGTGTCGACTTCAGTGGATAGATACTTCTGCACTCTCTCTCTCTCTCTCTCCACCGGTTTACAGCATCGCTACTTTCCTCTGTCTCTCTCTGTCTTTCCGTCTTTCTCTCCATCTTGAGTGCTGTGCCTTACCCTAATTAGAAATTCCCCCTCCGACCAACTGAAATTGAATTGCCATCATTTGCATAATGATAGCTCACCGGGCTGACGGCCGATTTACCATGAGATGAAATGTAGCAATCACTTAGAGAGTGACCATGAGAGAGTGTGAGTGTGGAGGGGGTGGGGAGAGAGAGAGAGAGAGAGAGAGAGAGAGAGATGGAGTCAGACAGACAGACAGAGACAGACAGGTATTTAGGTTACTGTCTCGTATTGTAATATTGCTGGAAGGAAGGCTGTGTCCTCAATATGACAGCAACTGGACACAATAAGGACAGATAAGGACGTTTACGCAATGCTGTACCTCTTGTCAATGCCAGTCTTTGAGTTCTCATTATCATAGAGTATATTTCAGCTATTCTGTCAGAAACCTGCACAAACCTTGCATTTTTTTTTTAAATCCTAACTTCCAAACTGATTTCTACATTCCCACCAGTCTTATTTCCAATGTGTTATCTCGAATTACCTCCGCCCACGGGTCATGAAACATTTTGTACATGTGGGAGACAATGTCAGCTGTCCATTATAGTAAAAAATAAAACAATTTGACTGCAGGACACCATCAAGAAAGCTTGCCTTTTTCGTTTTAAATTATTATTCTTATTACATAAGTTATTCAGTTTTCCCCGCTCACACCCATTTTCAATCTCCTGAGATCCACAGCTGCTAAGTACCTCAGAATATTACGGCACAAATTAATCAGCGGCATCATTATCACCTTGTTTTCTCCCTCCTCTTAAGGGGCATCGATTTGCACACCGGGCCGGGCCTGCAAATTTGATTTGTAAAATCCTGATAAACCCCTCGTCTCACTGATGTCGCCTACTGTAACAGGACTGCGGGCAAACCAAATAACGCCGCCAACATCACTGCGAAAATGACAGTGAAAAAGCGCTGGGTCAAGGCAAATGCATCCAGGGGTCTAAAATGTACCAAATCAATGCTCTCTGATGTAGCGCACTTGGTTATGTCTTATATCACAGAGAGAGAAAAAAGTAGCCAGCGAGGGTCCTTTCTGTCAAAATTGCTTGTTCATGGGAGCGTGTGGGCTGAAACAAGTGGTGTAGAGGTCATATTTGTTTCTAATAGTTAGAGTGATATGCTGGGGTATCAGGTTGGAAGCTCTGCCCAGAGTCTGATAAGGCCACTGTTTATTGTCCAACTTCCACTCTCTCCAACCTGAAGAACCTCAGCCTCTCACACGGTACTTTCCAACTCTGAGCTATTACCTCAGTGTGTGTGCGTGTGTGTGTGTGTGTGTGTTGGGGACGTGGAGGGGGATGGAAATTAGCACATGAAAGAGAATGTGTGTGTACATGTTCAAGTGTCTGCATGTGTGTGTGTGTGTGTGTGTGTGTGCTCGTGGGTTTCCATCACAAGTGCTGGCCCAATTAAAAAGTCGTGTCAGTGCTCAATAACTGACAGTTCATCAGAAAGCGCACACACATGCACACGCACACACACACACACACACCTACAAAGACAGACAGATACGCACCGTGACACGCGCAGATACACACACACACACATCACTCAATGCTCAAATCATTTATTCAATTCCTCAATCTCCTCTTGCTCTGTCCATCTCTCCATAAATGATCGGTGATCACATGACGATGTGAAAGTCGGCCGGTCCAGACAGGAGGGAGTTAAGTCCCTTATCTCTGCTCCCCAGAAGAAATTCCTACTAGAGGCCTCGCTCTGCTGGTTTCCTGCCTTCTTGCCCAATGCCCTATTTTTACTCATCGGGGCTCTAGAATACCAGGGGCAGCTTTTTCCTTGTCACTAACACATTTCCTGCCATTCTCACTCTGACATTTCTCCCCTCTGCACGCTTCGCTCAAATCGCTCCCCCTCTTTATGGGTCATAA
>OMLF01017145.1:3281-15056 GCA_900302615.1 Holocentrus rufus | reverse complement strand
ATTTACATATACTGGCTCCTTAAACCAATTAAATCGCGCTTTAACCACACAGCCTTTTAAATGCACTTTTATATGTATGGTTAAACCCCTGATGGGCGGGGTTATCGCACCTCTCGTAAGACAGGTGCTTTGTGATAGATCTGTGTGTGTGTGTGTGTGTGTGTGTGTGTGTGTGTGTGTGTGTGTGTGTGTGAGTCTTCCTGATCAACTCATTGAACAGACGGCTGCAGCGCGGCTCAGACAGCACATGCAGCGTGCTCGGCCTGAGCTGCTGTCCTACAGAGAGCTGCAGGTCCTCACATCTGGTCTGTGAGATGGACGTGAAGGGAGGCGAGTCCAGTGATGTGTTCAGGGTCACTGGGCTGTGGGTAATCGGACAGGACAGGCCTGGGAAGCATCAGTGGACCAGACAGCAGATGAGCTGGCGTTCCCGGCGGAGGGAAGATGAGCAAATGATGCAGGCCGAGTTTAAGGCAACGTGAGCGATGATCTAGTCCGCTGCAGACACAAACACCCAGCCTGTCCTCTAATGCTGGGCCACTGTTTCTTACTTTAACAATAAAAACAAGTTTAGGCTCCGTTATCAGTGATATGAACGTAATCTTCCATAAGCAAGTGACCAACTTCTGGTTCCAGAAAACATGATCACATCACTCTGGTACTTGCTGTCCTACATTGCCTCCCAGTTTCTTTTTACATCGATTTGACATTTAAGGCCCCTCAGTCCATCAGTGGTGTGTTGATCCGTTATGAGCCGGGGCAGGTGGAGGCCTTCTGGTCATTCAGAGTCTGGCTGGTGACTGAGGGTCGTCGGGTTTTTGCGGTTAGAGCCCTCAGACTCTGGAAGACCTGCCTTGCTTTTCCTATTGAATTCAACAGGCTGATTTATCACATTAATAGCCAGAATATGAGAGGCAGAACGTACCGATACCACTTTATAGACTTTTTTTCTTGCCTAAACTTGACCATTAGCTAACTTTTTCATCAGCTAACTGTTAGCTAACTCAGTCCAGTTTGTGATGGCGGAAGGTTAACGTTAATCTCCACATAATCAACATCCATAACATGTAGTCAGAGTTTCAGTTCCCTCTCATTTCATTAAATGTTGGCTAATTACATGATGGAGCTGCTGGTGTCGTCTGCCATCTGACATCTGACGCCTTGGGAATGAGAACGGGTTGGTTTATCTGATTAGATTAATAGTAAATTCATGCACAAACAGCAGAAATTCAGAGACAAAATAGCCGAGATAATGAGGTGAAACCAGCTTGAGAACTTATGTTTGTTTTTGTTAACTTAAGCTAATTAGGGATTGTATACTTGTTTGTTGTGAATTAATATTTACTAAATATGCAATATTTTCCATGAGAATTTGCACATACACTTAAATCAACCAGTACTTCCATATAAAATATTGTTGTGGATGATAAAAGAATAGCTGAAAGTGTGTGAATTTACAATTTAATAATTACTGTATTTTTAGACTTTGAAAGTACTATGTACTATGTATTTTATTAAAATCCATTTCTGGTGTTGTGTTTGTCATTTGATAACTAGTAGTCATTGACATGATCCAGCCAACAGGACAACGTACAGTGGCAGATATTCTTTAATATCTTCACACATTTGTCTTGAACCAAACTGTACACACTGATATCCTCCGTCCTGCATTTATCCTGCATCTCTCCCACATCAGTGCTGAAGATAGTTCCTTCTTCAACAATATCATGTGACTAAAACCTCCTGCGTCTTGTGTTTTGCAAAGATGTGCAGTAAAAAGTGGGACTTAAACAGTAACCTGTGTGTCCTGCTGTAGTGATGTATCGTCCACACAGAATGAAAAGTTTGAATTACAACGTGGTCAGGTGATGGATTTACTTTAATCTGGGGATTCTCACCCAGTCTACGACACCTGTGGACTATGACCCAGAAAACTGCTCAGGTCTGCAGGTGACTGTGGCTGCTGCAGCTGAACTTAATTCTCAACGTCACTATTACAGAGTCTAATTTATTACAAATGTCCCATTATGTTTGTTTTTAAAATAATTCAAAACATTCAGTTCAAGAGATCTACATTTATTCACTGTTCTGTTCAAGATTAAAGGAGCACTCCACAAAATTGCATGTGAGGACTGTTTAGACTCAACTGACAAAAAAAAGGAATAAGCTTGTAATTTATGAGTGAGTGGGCCAATTATGAGAACCATGTAGACTCATTATCAATTATGTGCTTATTACTTGTGTTTTGTCGGTTGAGTCTAAACAGTCCTCGCTTAAATGAACCCTTGGCAATTTTGCTTAGTGCACCTTTAAATCTTACGTTATTATATCTTACGTAAACGTTATTATATCATGACATGATTTTCTCTCTTCACTAAAGGACTGTTCAGACTCAAGCTTCCTGTACAACCATCATTATTTCCTATGGAAGGACGCAGATTCTGGCAGTTTGTTTCATTTTCTGTGCAGACTGAGCAGAAAAAAGTTGATCTGAAGCAGATCCGCTCTGCACTTCAAGCTTCAGGTCCCAGCACAAATTTACGCTCTGCTCCCACTTCCAGTTCTTTGTAAAAATGAAGGGCAGATCACGGATTTCAGAAATTGCTCTGCAGTCTGAACAGACCTTAACACAACTTTTACTTCTTCTACTGTCCTGAAGAAATGGATAAATGCATTGCTAAACCCTCTGATGTCATTTTGTCGGAGCTGCAGATGGAAAACCTCAACCTCAATTCGACCTCACCAGTACTTCAACATTAGCTCAAAAGTCCTTTGAGGCTCCTTAATAGACCAGCAGCCACATCACACAGTCCTTTTTTCAATTTTTAATTTTGTCCCAGAGCCCGTCTGTGATGCGGACACTCACATGTTGCAGAGCCTGGTGAAGCATTAGACCAGAATGAACCCGAACTGGAAGCCAGATCCAAGACACAAACAGGAAAACATTCATTTTCAAACGCTCCTGACTAGACTTAGCTGTGTTATAATGACAGAGATGTTGTATAACACACACACACACACAGTGGGTATTTGATGTTTCCACACTGACACTTATTTTGCACAGACATTTTTAGTGTTGGTATGAAATAATAATACATCATGTTCAGTGAACAGTTGACCCTGCAAACAAACAGTGAATAAATTAAACAGTTCCATAAATAATTGCCGGTGCCAGTCTGGTCCTCTCCTCATCATATTGGACTCTCGGTGCTGAAGTGGCAGGTTTCCCCTCCGCCCTCGCTGAACTCCATCACACAGGTGCTGTTGGTGGATTTGGCCTCTCTGTCCGTGCTAACAGCAGCTGTGTGTCTTTTAGACGGCAGAGAAGTGGCAGGACATTTGAAGGATCCCATTATAGCCAGGTCTGACATCACCGTGGTGTTGCGGCAGTACCTCCTCAGCCCCTTTTGGAAGCGTATGGTGAAGAGGCCGTAGATAACAGGATCCAGGCAGGCGCTGAAGAGCCCGAAGATGAACAGCATGTGGGTGAGCGAGTGGGAGACTTTCCCCTCCAGGTCGTCCGGGAAGAACCAGTACCACAGACCCAGCAGGTAGTACGGAGTCCAGCAGACGATGAAGCAGATCACGATGACGACGCTCATTTTCAGAGTTCTCATTCGCGCCTTGGGGATGTTGTTCTTCGAACATCGTAAATGTACTTCACTGGACGACACTGCAGGATGGACAGACAATCTGTTATTAAAAGACAGGTGGTTATTACATAAGGCTGCAGCTACAGATTATTTTCATTTTGATTAATCTATCAATTATCTTTTCACTATAGCGTGAAACCCGTCCATGTGAGGATTTCTGGAAATTAAAACAGCTCTTTACATCCCTGCTGCCTCATGCTGAATGTGGAGAAATGAAATAGAGATTTCTGTCATCTTTAACCACTTCAGTTGAGCTTGTTCAGGATGCAGCATGCATGAGGTGGCAGGCGGGGAACTGCCCGCCCTGACAGGTTGCCAGTCCATCTCAAACACAGCAGCACGTCTCCTCTCTCATCATCAGTGGAATGACGCCCGCAAGGCTTCAGACCCAGACTGTGGACTTACTTCTCTCCTTTGTCATCTGCCTGGAGATCTGGATGAAGATCCTGCTGTAGCAGGTGATCATGATGACCAGAGGCAGCAGGAAGAGGCAGCAGAAGGTGAACATGTTGTAGGCCGTCTCCTGCCAGTGAGTCACAAAACTCCCCCTGGTGGTGCACTGAGTGAAGTTCTCTGGATAGGTGATGGTCACATTATGGAAGATGAACATCTGAGGAATTAAATTGAAAAAGATTAGGATTAGCCATCTGTCACCACATACAAAGGCTCATAGTCTGTACAGTGTACTGCTGTATGGTGCAGGAGAGGCGTCGATCGAGCAGGGATCAGAAAATATCAAACATGAACACTGGTTCATGACCTAACCTGTACAGCCCGGGTCAGACCACATGAATTCAGTTGGATTTTGGCACAATTTTGTTGTGGTTTAAACTGTGTAGTCTGACATGAATGAGGTTTGTGGTGTGGACCACATACAGTCTGGAATGTTTATTGGCTTTTGTCAACTAGTGTGACAACTTCTGCATCATGTTTCTGACTGTCAGACTGCTCAAAATCACCTGTGGACGTTGTGCAACACCTGGAAAGGATGTAGCACAAAACGTATAGTGTTGCCTCTCTCTTGATCAAAATATGGCCAGAATTTATGTCGGGATTAACAATGATCTGATGTGAAGAGCATCGAGGCAGACACACATCCTGCAGTCTGAGCCTGGCTTTACCTGGTGGCTCTATCTGGAGTTCTTCTTTCAAAGTGATTGGCTTCTTCGTCTCATCGTGCTTCAGCCTGTTTGTAGAGATGAGGGAAAGGACTGAAGCTTGAGCAGAGGGAAGATGCTGCAGCACATATGAGATGACTAATGTTTGGACATGCACAACATCTTCAGAGTCTCAGGACTCATCAGAGACTCTGAGAAGATCGAGAGGTTTGACAATTCTCCTATTTGAACCCAATAAAACAACTGAAGATGGTCCATGTGCTGCAGCATCCTCCTTCTGCTCAGGCTGTAAGACACATCATGTCCCTTACCTGAGGGACGGAGAACAGGGCGCTCATGCACCACGCCACCGTCAGCATGACCCTGTTCCTCCTGCGGGCCTCGCTGATGGCCAGAGGGTTGAGGATGGCCGACTGCCGGTCCAGGCTGATCACCACGGTGACGAAGGCGCAGGAGTACATGGCCTGCAGCTTGAGGAACATCAGCAGCCTGCAGGCCAGGTCGCCCGCCCGCCACTGAACCGTGATGTTCCACACGGCGTCCACCGGCATCACAATGAAGGTCACCAGGAGGTCAGCCGCAGTCAGGTTGACAATCAGCACGCGGACGTGGGACTTGCGCTTGTGGCCGCTGGCTGCCCACAGCACGGCCAGGTTACAGAAGGCGGAGATGCCACACAGGATGAAGGTGATGATCACTCTGGCTTTGGCCGCTGTGGAAAAGGTGGGCAGACGAGGCACGTTGTCCAATGACGTCCAGTTACAGTGAGGTGGCAGCCAATCACAACTGGAATTGAGGTCATGTCCCAAGCTCTGGTGATACATAGTGACTGGAGGTTCGGGGGAGGAGACGTTCATCTTCTTATCCTCATACAGGAGGGAGCATTTTGCTCAGTCACATGAAAGCTGCTGGTGCCGGGGGCAGAAAGCAAAATGTGGAGGCTGCATGTATTGTATCAGTGACTAACAAATAAAATCCATGCATGAGTAACGTAGTGACTGTCTGAGTGTCGGGGCATCTCACTGCTCACTGACATGTCGAGATGCACTGACCGTCTGTAACACACTACATTATGTATACTGGCTTTATTTACCGCACCAATAATCTAATAAATGAAACAATATTAAGTCTGATGCGTTCCTTTATCAACACAGTTCCACTGAGAAACACTTCAGTTAATTTGGTATAAGTTGCTGTGTTTTCTGTGGGGAGTGTCAATCAGAGTGGTAATCAACATACAGCCAGGTTTTTCTTTCCCTTTTCTCTCTCTTCAGCTCAGATCAAAGCATATTCAGTATTTGCATGTTCCATTGTGGATACTTAATAAAATAACCAGCAGGTTTTTCAAATAAATTTAGGTAAATTTAGACGATTTTTGCAACATTAAAAAGTCTTACACTCCTGAAACTGATAATGCATAAAAAGATTATCATGATTTCCAATTCTGAATAATAACGAGAGATATTTTTCTAGCATCTCTACCAGTGAAATACGAATGTGTAACTCAACCAGCATTTACCCACTCAATAAGACATCGTCATATTAAATGGATTAATTAAATGATCTTGAATTCGGGTCTTTCTCTGTAAAGTCATGAATGAACAGCGGGAAACCTGAAGACTGCCTAAAGGTTCGCTCACACAAATACCGCACAGGTAAATACAGCCTTTAGTCGAGCCTATTAATAAGAGAATGGAGTTGTTGTTGTTTTGTTTTTTTAATATATTGCTATAGCAAAATTATGTGTGGAGACAGAAAATTAAGCACTTACATTTCTGTCCATGCTGTTGTGGAGCAGGTAGGTAACTGAAGGAGTCAGACTGATATCCTCTCCATGGAAATCATCCTGCAGCAGGTCTGGGAGCAGCCTGGTTCAGTTTCTGAAGAGCCTCTAGTCTTTCAGCACGGTTTTCCCCTCCGGAGTTCACGACGCGCTCTGCGCCCCCGCGTCTGTGCGCGTCAGCCGGTCAGAGGGTGCGGCTACGAGCGTCTCCGCGTCCCGGGAGCGAGAGTTCACTGAAGTGAGAGGAACTGACCTGGACCTGGTTTTAAGAAGAATAGAGACTGACGAACAGAAAAGTAGGCTAACAGTGAGAACTGAATCACCTGCTGCTAAAGAGGGGCTGTATGGGCAAAACAAAAGCGAACAAAAGAGAAAAAGTGCAATGAATTACTGGTGTTATGGAGAAATGAGTAAAGCGATGGTATTAATCCTGAAAATATACTACTTTGAGTAATGAGCTGAAATCCTGTTCCCACAGTGTTGCCTTACACATTCCCATGCTCTGTGCAAACATTTTGTCTGTAGGTGTAACAGAAATTGTCTTCAGGTCCACTTGTTTTCACCATCCATCCTCCAAGTGCTGTAGAGTTGGTTTCATTACAGCAGCTACCTGTTGGACAGATGGAGTGGACAGAGTTTGTCCAGCTGAGCTCAAAATGTTTTGCTGCCAGACCAGACCAGATGTTCCCAAAAAGGAATCAAAATGGAACCTGAAATGCCTGCCTCATTTCAGGATGTGGAAGTATCAAAGCGGAACCTTGGGTATCAAAACTGCACACAGGTGTGGTTTCACCTCTTTACTGTAAGTGAACATTTTTGTGAATAAGCTTTGTAGAAATCCTGTGCTCTGTCTGTTGTCACTGTGCAATAAAGTAGAAATTCCATAATTGTTTTTAGTACATTCATAGTCTGATGAAGTACCATACTACAAAAACTGACAGTCAATAACATAAGCATTAAAACATGCATCAGACATAAAAACAGTATGGGCCATAAAGTGACAGGCCTACATGGACCTGTTCCTGAGGCTGATCCCTCCCACATTTCAGCCATTTAGGGAATACTGTTATCTCTTAAGTGCCTTACAGTGTCATGAGTGCACATATGAAGTGTGGGAGGCTGCGGGGGGACCTGAACCCCCAGCTCCGCCAGTGTTATAGACCATGTTGAGGTAAACCACAGGAGCCCAGCTGTAAAGTCACACCTGGCCGGTCGGGTGCAGCTGCAGCTTCAGTGCCATCAAATGGTCAATTTTTTAATCAATACAAAAATGTTGTGCCATGTTTTCATTTGCTAAAAAGCAGCAGAAGAAAAACAGCAGAAGTGACTGTTAGACTGTTTGGTGTGTGAGGCGTTGCTGCTTGAAGCTTGTGGACTTTTTTTTTGGCCTGTTGGTGGCGCTGCGGTGGGGCAATCAGTTTCATTTAGTGGACTCTGGATATCGGTGTAAAAGAGCATCATTCCCCAAAGGTTCAAATTTCAAATTCAAATTCAGATTTGACCCAGCAGTGTCTGAGATATTGATCGTGAGGCTCGCGGTCCTGTTGGCCTGGTGGTGGCGCTGTGGTGGGCCAGTCAGGTTTAGATTCAAAATGCCAGACCCCAGTGTCAAAATCCATCATCCCCCAACTGTCATCCGAAACAGGCAGCAGAGGCTCAGAAGTCACAGAGGACGGGCAAATGAAGCCCAGTCCTCAGCGCTCAGTCCTCAGTCCTGATCTTATTTACATGTGAATGTCCATTAATATACTCAGTCCCTTCTTTAAATAGATAAATAAATAAATAAGTAAATAAATAAAATCTTCAACTGTGGGGAACAACAGAGAGAGAGAGATTTGCACTTGTTCATCCATGTAACTGTTTAAATCTGCACCTCAACATGAGGTGATGAGCGGTGGCACAGCAGGCGATGGCCGTTACTCAGCTGGGTTTTAATCCAGAGGATAATGACCTTTGCCACATGTCGGCCCGTCTCTCCCTCACAGTTCAATATTGTCTCGCCTGTTCGCTGCTCGCTCACCACAAGGGAAAAAAACAAGAGCCTTCATATTCATTTCACTGCCACGACCCACATAGACACACTGAAGGTTATCGGCTGAGACTTCAATGACACTCTATTAAGTCACGGCCAGAGCTGGTAATGAACCTTCTGCTAATGCAGTCATGAACGCAGATTTCACATGGCACTGTTGACATTGTTCATTAATTTTCAAATGCAAAACGGCATTTAACCAAACAATATTGCATCGCCTTTGGTTCCAAACTGATAAACTCATTGCAGAAATTCAATTGAGAGGCTGCAGCCTCAGAATACATAAAAGCCAGTTGTCTTTCATGTAGGGGAAACCAATTATGTAAATAAAACAAGAAAGGTTTGGATTATTCATGCTATTTTGGCCAATGGATAATGTATGTGCACTGATACTACAACATATATTCAAGTTGTCCACTGTCGTCCTGCAGAGGAGGAGCACAGTGATGCAGGTAGTGTCATCAGATTATCTGTGGTCTCTGTACTCCCATCAGTCCAGGCTGTGTCAGTGGATTATCAGCAGCCCGGTCACAGTGATGGAGCAGCTGATTTCTGCTGGCTGCAGCTTCATGCAGAAGTCAGAGTTTGGGCTCCAGTCCAAACAGGCCATAACCTTCTCAGCTGCCTGGACATCAGACCTGTTTTCATGTTAATCCACTTATATACTGAAGCTAAGTATGATTATTGTTCATGGCATTATGCAACGAAAACCCTCACAGACCTCAGGCAGCTTGGTTTGACCTGCTGGATCCCTGCTGAAACAACACGGCAAAACATCTGAACAAGTCCTTCAGTCTCCTCTTCAGTGTTCAAATCTTGTTTTTCTTCCAACAAGGTCAATAATCTGCCAGAGGGATGAGATAATCCCACTCGTTTCCAATGCTAATCAACTTGTTTCCAGAATTTTCTTGAATCAAGTGTCATTTTCTTGATTCTAGTGGGCTGATCTGCACATCATATTTATACTTGCTCACAGAATTAAAAAAAAAAAATTATTTAATATTATTATTTTATTTATTGCAATAAACACCTGACAGCAAAAGGTGCTGTCAGCCTTTATATACTGATGATCTATGGCCACTTTCATTTGTCAGACAAAGCACACAAAGCAAAGTTTACAGGATGTGAAAGCAATTCCTCTAATTGTTAACACATTTCATTTTGAAAATAATTAAACGTTAGAATTTAAAGCTTTCAAGGGCCGACTGGCCATGAGGATTCCTGAAAATCCATATACCATTCATTTTTTTCAATTTAGATATGAAAATAAAACCGCTAGAACTGCAGTAATGTGATTTTTGCCTGACAACAGAGAAACGTTAAAAAAAATGTCCAGATCTGATGAATAAACATTTCATGACCTCAGCGTTTCCTTATCTGTGGAAGACGTTTTCTGAGCTGGAAGTCACCTGAATCAACATTTCTGCTGCATAATGTTATCTTCAACCCTGCTGGTCTAAAGGCCGAGGCAGGGTGCAGCGTGGGATCAGCAGCCGGCTCGGTGTGAACTGATTCACTTTGAGGACAGGAGACGTTCTCCCTGCAGGGTGTGAACACCTCCTGACCCACAGGTCTGTCTCTGCTCCTGGGGGTTTATTTTTTAGTTTTTATTTAACCTGGTGTGACCTGCTGAGATCAGGGCAGGCGTTCATATATCTGCATTTCTTAAAATTATTCAGTAAGAGTTTTATTACTGAATGTGGCCTAAAACAAGAAAAACAAGCTTTGCCCTGCAGTGGATGAAGAATTAAAAAAAATATAAGTAAATGCAGCAAAGGAATTTATGCAGCCTAAAACATGAAACACACTCTTATGTTACATGGATGAACAAACAAATATTATCTTATTTCAAATCGGTTGCCTTCGTGCCAAGTTATTGATTGTGAATGATGATGCTAACATGAAAACATTGGATCAAACTAGAATTTAAAGTTTCATGTTTGTTGTCACAGCAGGAGGCGAGCAGGCTGAGCTGCTGATCCTTTGGGTGCTCTGTTGGAAATTGATTTAGTCTCTAGGCCTGAATGTGAAACACTGATGGAAATATGTGTGAAGAGACAAAGACAGAGGAGAAACCTAAAACCAAAACAGTCATTCAGTGTTTGTTTCTTTGTTTGTTGTCCATCTTCTTGTGTTTTTCTGTGGTTGTAGTTTCACAGTAACACAAGTCTAACCTGCAGATTCTTTAGCATGATAAGAGTCTGCAGGCAGACAGTTTGGTTCGTCTCCCATCAAATGAATTGAATGTGACTGTGGTTTGTGTTGTTTGCATCTGATTGGCCAGATGAGTTGACTGCACAATTTTTACAATGAGCAGGATGGTCAGATTTGAGCAACAAAAGAAAGAAAATTAAAAAGAAACTTACTTATCATGAAAATACATAAAAATTACACTGTTGGCAAAATGAATCAAAGAGAAAATTGTCATATATGATCCAAACAAAGACCTTTACCAGGCGCCCGAACATTATTGTTAACAAAATTAAACAACATATTTCAGTGTGTGCTGTCCAAAAAGTATCAAAGGACATGAATACAGACAAAAACAAAACAGAACAAACACATTTTACAGTTTGTGTGTGTGAGTTGACGTTCACACACTGTCAATATCAAATGTCTGCACTTCAAACTTTTCTTCTCTGCATGTTGCAGCAAACAAGCCTCCAGTGAATCCTGGTTTTAATTCTAATTAATTGATCTAATTGACTTCAGCTGATTTGAAGTGAATGCATTTGGTTTTGTGAAATACTCTGAATGCATTTAGGTGAATGTTAACACATTCATTCAGTGTGTGTTGGCTGTTGAGTTTCCCATTTTTAATCACTATGACATGTTTTTGTTTTTATCTTTTTTCTTGTTTTCATATCAGGACACAAGAAAATAGAAAAAAGACTTTTGAAATCTGCTGTATGAACACATGACCACCTTATTATAGTGTCTATGTTACATTGTGCTGCATGGCTGTGTAAATAGAGCAGACATACTGTGCAGGTAAACCCACCTGCAGGCAATCCAGGTTATTAGCAGACACTAATGGGCAGTGAAGGGTGAAGGAGCGGACGGCTGCTTCCCAAAGGATTCTGAGCTCAAAATGCCAAGAGAGTGTCCCTCCTTCAAAATAGGTCACTGGTGATTTTTATTAATTTATTTTTTATTGTATTTTTATTTTTATTATTTTTTTTTTTTTCC
>OMLF01017142.1:8897-28435 GCA_900302615.1 Holocentrus rufus | reverse complement strand
AGTTTGTGTGGTCTAGAGGCTACATTCCTTGGAGGTCTGACTCAAATTCAGAAGTTCAGAAGCACCAATCGAATCTTTGTGCACGGACAAAAGCATGCATGCATCTCTCTGTAAAAATTCTGTTGTCATCCATTTGTGGAGAAAACACTTGCCAAATTGTACTGGTGAATTGCAATGTAATGTGTTTTGCAGCTTTGAAGAAATCTACAAATTCCAAAGACAGATTCTCCGCGTCAAAGACCGAGATGAATTCCCCATGATCCTTGTAGGAAACAAAGCAGATCTTGAGCTACAAAGACAAGTGAGTCCCAGTTCCCGCAGATTCAAATATCTGGACCTCAAAACCATGTCACTGCTCACAAACATACACCCCGCTTGATCGTATGGTGTGAGGAAACAACATCAGCCAGTCTGGGGGGATTAATATTTGCACATTTGAAATTGAAAACAAGGATTGCAGCTGCAGCTCGTTGGGGAGCGACAGGATGTGAGTGAAAGAGAGAAAGAAAGGCTGTACAAATTTTGGTGTGAGGAGGGGGCGAGGGATGGAGAGAGAAAAGGGAGTGTGTTGAAATGAAGACAGCTAGTTTTTCTGTCTATTGATATGCAGTCGCATGTCACCTGCTCCCATGAATCCACACCACCCCCTTATGGTGAAAAGGAGCCATACAGGCATACAAGGCTGATCACTGTTAATGCACTGCATTCAGGTTTAGTAAGGTGTTCTTACTTATTATTACTCTCCCTCTCACACATTTTTGAAATTTTCTGTGGGATGGTACATATCTGGGATGGTACACATTTGATTTGGCAACAGATAGAGAATGTTGCTAGCTTACTATGCAAGAAATATGACCCAAATTGGACAGATGGTGGCTCTATAATTTAAGATAAAAAGGCCAAACTGTACGTCTGATGAATGCAAAACATTGTACACATATTGAGACAGACTTGCTGGACCATCTCTGTGTGTCACTCATCCTGTAGCATTTCATTTCTCTTGAAGGTCTTTCCTGTTTTGTACTCCTGTCCAGTAAAGCAGAAATACCATAAAACTAATCTTTAAAGACAGGCTATCTAATATTTTCACTGTAATCTAGTTTCCAATCCTCACAGTGGGACAAATATATGGTGGGAGGATGCACTCATAATTTATTCATTTCCCATTTGGTTGGTTTTTGTTCTTGGTATATTTGTAATTGTTCTCAGCTCAATGTATGTTTTTATATTTTTTAAATAAAAAAGCTCATATGGTTAGTTTCAAATCATCTACACCGAGGATGTAGTGTCAAATATGGTGGAGAAGCAGAGTCATAATTCATAAGATTTAAAAACACTGGTAGCTAGCTGTGGCTCGGTTAAAAAAACAACCATGGCTGAGCTCATAAATTATGAATGGAGGACTTAGATTTGGTTTTATGTTGTGCCTTCTGTGTTCTGTTCTCCAAATATATGTACAGAGAGCAGTTAGCCTGACACTATGGACACATGGATGAGAGATAATGCTATTGCCCCCAGCTCTTATGATGATTATCTGGCCTTTTAGCTGTGCTAACACACATCAGTAAGTGGTGAACATGGTCTGTTTTGATGTACCATACCAAATTATTAGCCTTGTGGGTAATCTACAGCTCACAATCCTTAGAGTGTAACCCACACTCATCCCCAGTCGTCTATGTTTCACACACAGTTTCACACAAAGTGCAACACAACTTTAGATGAGTTCCACTTTGCACCATGTTTTTTAATAGCATTATTATAGAAGCAATGCCACATGGTTATGAGTAATTTCTGCAGGCCCTGTCAGAGATGTGATAATCCTAACTGACTTGTGCTGTCAGTTTTGAACTAATAGAGAATTTGCTGCATTTATGTTTCATTTGGCTGTCTATGTGCACTGTTGTTTGGTTCTTTGGTGCTTCAGCCATTCCCATCCAGCTCTAAACCTCTGATGGTCTTAAAAAGTGACATTAGCACTTGAACCCCATAATCACAACTAACCGACACATCGCTGTAATTGTTTTTATTCAGTGCTATTTTTCCCATTATTTTTATTCCTATTGACTTTGCAGTTTAATTACTAGGTGAAAAGTCAATAAGCAAGTTCATATTGTAGTTGTACCTGCAAAATTAATTAAGGCAGCAGGT
This sequence comes from Holocentrus rufus, assembly GCA_900302615.1. Taxonomy (NCBI): domain Eukaryota; kingdom Metazoa; phylum Chordata; class Actinopteri; order Holocentriformes; family Holocentridae; genus Holocentrus; species Holocentrus rufus. The sequence goes on along the minus strand of OMLF01017142.1, from coordinate 26,287 downwards.
CAGCTCGTCCTTATCTGATCCGTCTGTGCTGAAGTAAGCCTTCTTTTGCCTTAATCTCTGCACAGCACAAATGAAGTTTTATCAACGGCATGAAATTTGCTAATCTTCATTGGAAAACATTTGCTGTAAGCTACGATCACCTTGTCGATGTGTGTGGTACAGCGTACTTTATATTTGTATTTATTTTGCCATTACAAGAGAAGCAAGATTTAAATCCAGGCAACAAGCTTCAAATTTAGTCAGAGAAGTGCTTTGCAATGTAATCAGAATCCTACATAATCTGGATGCAATCCAGCCACAATGTGAAGACAAACAGTATAAAAAGATGCCGAGTGAAAGAGTAATACAGACTCACATTTAAATAAATACAACCAGAGGAGATAAAGCAGACTCAAGTGTGGGTGTAAAGCAGTGTGATATTCCTTCAGATAATGTAAATTGTTTCCATAACATCTGTGGTTGTCAGTTCTCACAACCCATCATGCATTTCTCAGACTTACCAGAAGATGCCACTAATGTTTCATTAGCAAATGGTCTGTTTTATGTTTTTAGGGATTATGGGATTTGCTTGTTGATGTGTCACAATTATTCCAGTCCTTCATCATGCTTCCCTTCTTTTTGCCTCAGGTAACTCAGGAGGAGGGCCAGCAGCTGGCCAGGCAGTTGAAGGTCACATACATGGAGGCTTCAGCCAAAATCCGTATGAACGTAGACCAGGCTTTCCACGAGCTGGTTAGAGTAATCAGGTAGGTGCTATCTAGGTGGCAGCACATCTGTGGTATATTGCTCTTTAACGGTTCTTTCATCGGCTCAAGTTCAAACTTTTTTAAAAGGGTCTTTAGAGTGCTATTTGTGTAATCTTGACTGGTACTTAAAAGAGCTCAGTAAAAGAGTTTTATAGCAGCTCTTACACCAATGTCTTCAGGGTTGCAAACTCTTGTCCATCTGGCATTTGGCTCACTCTTTCAGCCTATATTTTCCACTCTCACACTGAACGAAAGTATGAACATATGTTTAGATGTCTTTTTAACTGTTGTCTGTGAACAAAAAAAAGGAAAAATCCACCCACAATCAAAAAGTGCCAGCAGCAGGCTTCACATTAGCTACTGGATAGTCAAAGAACTATTATCATTGCTGCAAACTGTACATATTAGGGCTTTGATTGTGTGAAAACCCTATTAATTGCTATGGAATTATGATGATTTAAAAAAAAATCCTAAATACATGATATTACTCTTTCCCACCTCTCAGAAAATTCCAGGAACAGGAATGTCCACCCTCACCAGAACCGACGAGGAAAGAGAAAGACAAGAGCGGCTGCCATTGTGTGATCGTCTGAGTAGGCCTTATCACTGTAACTCATGCAGCTATTCTCTACCACCCCACCCACTCTGCCTGACATCACATCCTCTATGGATGACTGACCGCTGCCTTCTCCACGTGCATGACTTCAGACAGCTTTTTCTGAGATGCTTTGACCAGGAACTGCTGTCCCCAGGACTTCACTATAGACAACTGACAATGCCAAATTTTAACACCACTCTACCTTCAACAGTAATCTGATTCACATGAGAGAGTCCCAACACTAAACATTGCCTTCTAAATCAGCTTGAAAAATTAATGTTTTATATTCTGAAGGACTTCTCTTGCCTTGTAGTGACATTTGTACTTCTTGCCGAGATTGAATGAGAAATATATATCCAGAATGTTAATGAGTTTCTTTTGTTTCCAGTGTCTGACCAGAGCAGAGAGATTATCTTATGAAGCTTTGTGTATGTTGTGCCATATCCATTTTTACTCCCATGTGCTAATCTGCTACTGTACATATGTGACATTTGTTGTGATTTTCAAAGTGTATTTCTAATGACCTATTAAATCACCACAGTACAGTGTGTGAGGTTGACTTTGGTTTTACATACATGAAAATAAATATAAAAGTATGTATATGTATATGTACATATATATATTATATAAATATATATATAATGCCTAGATAGCCCTTAAAGTTACAATGATAGATCTTTCTGGCATTCTGCAGTGGTTTCATTACTTTGTCTATGGATTCTGCTTTCATCTCAATTGCCAAATATGGAGTGTCTACTATCCTTGCATTTTAAAGTCTTATAGATTGTAGGATTTACATCCTATGCGATCTCCTCTTAATGTGCTGAAACTAGCAAATTTGTCTGAACCTATCCTTGTCAGTTTCTTTCCTGTCGGAGGCGGTGGTTCAGTCGCGGCTGAACACCATACATGTTCTATTTCCAACCTCTAGCAAGCAGTGCAGACACAATGGTTTGTAGCATATTGTGTAGCTTTCAGAACTAACATTATTTCAGATCAAAATTGAACACTGTATGCTCTATATTCAACTTTGACAATTAGTGTCCCCTAAACCATGTGCGGCATGTCAAGAAGTTTCAAAGCTCAGTTCAGATCATTCCTATGTAACGCATCAACTCTCAGACATTAGGTCTACGATACAGATCAGGTAGCATACACTTTGATTCTGTTTAACTGTTATATCATTCCAATAGCATGGTGGCGATATAGTTGTTTAATGTCCTCGAATTATTCAGTCACATAACTTTTGCCCAAGGATCTGTCATTTGGTTTGGAAATCATGACCAGCAGACACAGTGAGATGCACACCTTAATACAACAAGGTCTCCCCTGGGACATGAACTCATCGGACCTGCCACCTGTGGAGTTTCATCACCACAGACACATAATACTGTTTTGCCTTCCCTTTCCACATCTGTATTTTCAGGCATACAAATGAAGTATTGCAGGTTCCTTTTTCTTTTCTTTTCTTTTTTTGTATCATCATCTTGTAATATACAACAAAAAGAAAATCAGATGATGGAAGTAATGGACTTGATTAAATGTTTTTACTCTACTTTTATACATTATTTTCTTATCAAACTAGTTGACAAGTATTTTTATATGTTTATAAGTGAATACGCTTTCACAGCACAGCTGTGTATATATGTAAAGAGGAATATTTAATTCACTCGATTGTTTTTAACTGAAAATGACTGTTGGCCCAAATTTACAAAATTGGATTCTTTACCCAGATGTGATCAAGAATGTTTTTCTTATTGTGGCTTAGCTAAGGAAGCGTTTATCTTGAGATGTTCACCGCCAGCTCATAGTGTAAAATGCCAGATCAGACGGGGGAGAGTTTTGGAAATGGATCTGGTCTTTACAACTGAGCTTTAAATCACACAAACCAATAATTCTTATCACGGAAATTTGAAAGAACCGCCTCCCATCTTTTTGCAAATTCTAGTGTCTAAATCATACTGTGTTTTTTTTTTATTTCATGTCCATGTCCCTTGCCCCATGTCTAGCTTCTGGTGCTATAATAAAATCTGTCATTGAGCCAAATGGGTTAGAGATTTTTCTTTTTGTTTGAAAAAGCTGTGCAGACTTGAACTCTACATGTCGGGCCTTGTTTCTAAGAGATTCATGGCTGCAGACAATCCGTGAGAGTCAGGATAATGTGTAGGCTTTCTGTGTCCTTCACTGACCAATTGGTGTCAAATCAGGAATGTGACCCCTAATTTTTTTTTGTCTCTTTTGCCAACCACCAATTCTAGACAGTATGACGAATAGTCTGCATGTGAGCTATACACAAAAATGCCTTTAAGAATCCAATAGGAAATGAATGAAAGATTGGATTGTCTTATATTTTTTGGAACAATTTCTTTAAAATCCTGGACATGAGTAGGATTACTAGAGTCAGATACAGGGCCTACATCGTCTTGGATTATACATTACCACTGTTGGGCTGCTATCTGACCACAACTGGATTATGTATTTTGGAACATCATCTGTAGTTTTTCCCCACTGAATTCCTGGAAAATTCATTGAGCAATTGTTAAAATGTTGTCACAGTAAATATTGAAGCACTGAAAAATTATAATATTCACATTTAAACTGTTGTCTCAACTGTTTGGCAAATAAGATAAGGTAAGGTAATTGTTAAAAAAAAAAAAAGTCTGTTTTGGATTACGTATTTTTTTCTTTTTCTTGTTCACAGATCTTAAGGGCCTTATCTTCCCAATTCAAATCTCTGCCCCCATCATTATACACAGCTACCTTATGACCTCACTGTCTTGTATGTGCCTACACATCCACCGACCTATCTTGAGAGGAGTGGCGGTATATATGTACATCTGCATGCAGTAGGTGTTAGGTAAATGGGTAAGGAAGGTAGGTATGTACCGGAATGAATTTTGATTCTGCAGCACAGAAGCTGTCTCAGCATTTTCCCCTCCTCTCCTTTCGACCCACCCTATTGAAGAGGGAATGTTGAAGAAGCAGAGACAAATGGATGGGATGTAGTAAAGTAAAGAGTGGTGGGTGGAGAGAGAGAGAGAGAGAGAGAGAGAGAGAGAGAGAGAGAGAGAGAGAGAGTAGCAGATGTTGGTAAACAGATACTGCCAGCCTGGTTGTGATAATTGGGAAATCATTACATTGGTAGTGGTAGAAAGAGGGTGGGTTAGCAAATCAGGCTGGTAGGAGATAGAGAGAGAGAGAGAGAGAGTCAGGTAAGTGGGCAATTTTATCCAAAGGGACTTACAGTACACTACTGTGATCGCCTACATTTTAACAGATATACTATGTTCTCATGGTGATTGTTTTCTCATCAAGGCCCTTGTGGTTGTTTGTGTGTTTTGCTGCATGAAGCAGCCATTGTCACTGACATAATGCAATTGATCCCAGATACTACATTAATTAATAGCCTTCGGCCATTTTTCTTTTTTTGTTTGTTTCTTTGTTTTGCAAGTACAGAAAACCTGCTGTAGCCTATATTTGCTGTAAATTTATCAACAGTATAAGACTTCAAATGCACTCCAATAACGTTTAACTAATTAGTCCCGCTTTAGTCTTAGATTTTTATTTATTTATTCATTCATTCATTCATTCGTATTTATGACAACAAAGACCATAGTTTAAACCACAATAGGTGAGGTAAGTATGAGAAGGGTGAAGGTCCTTTTCACAGCTCCAGTGTCTTCTGTGTTCATTAGCTGGCAGAAATAAAAGAGGTTTGTCTGTAGACACCAACAGTATTTTGGGTTTACAGGGTCTTGATATCTCGGTGGTTATGTGTTAAAAATTAATCAACACATGAGCATCGACACTTTTTTTTTTCTTTTTTTAATAAACACAATAAATTAGGCAGAGCTTATTCAACATTTCAGCAAAATAAGACGCAACCATTCCCAATTATTTTCATTGATCAGCAAGGGGGTGAAAAGGTGAATCAGTTCAGTGATCCCTATAGGTCTATTAAACATTGATGACAAGCCAGAAAATAAATCACTATTTGGATCCCTACGTGTGATGTGCTAGGATTTATCAGTCTTTGGTAACCTATGTTGCCTCTCCACGGCTATATTTACTCGCAGGATTTTGTCAATGCTCGGTATTAATTGGCGTTTTTGAATGAAATCAACGGTCATCCGCGCGTGCATCGTCGCGCGTCTGCACCTGACAGCTCGCGCCCCCCTCTGTATAGTGGTATAGCCCGTAAAACAGAGACGAGACCTGCACAGCCTGTCAGCTCATTCACTCACGGCGATTCCTCTACTTTGTCTTTCTAGTAGGAGTGAAGGAAAAGTGGCACCTCGGCTTGTAACACAGCATCTCGTCACTGTAAGCCTGATTTGATCCGAGGTTTGATTTTGCCGTCTCACCGTAGTCCAATCCGCCGGAGTCATGGAGGGAGTCAGCAGCAACAGGAGCATGTCGTACAGCAGATGGAGTTATGACAGGTAAGCGCGCTTCTCCATAATGCAAAGTGCAGGTTAATCGTGGTTAAAGAGTCTGTAGTCTGTTACGTAAATATAGTCATCGTCGGCCTGTGATGTTTAGGTTTAGCCTACAGGCTTCTGGCAGCCCGCTGCGCAGTTACAGTAGTTGACAGGTGCAGTAGATTGGGCTCAGCTGATGAGGTGAGAAATGAGAGATGCGATGTGAGAGTGTGTCCAATGTAACCATCACGCTGAGGTTGACATATCCACCTGCTTGCGGAAATACGGAATGTTTGCTTTTACTCTGTCTGCCCACAACCATAAACTCGCCTTTAATCACAACCACAGCCCAGCTCATTCTCTGGGCAAAAAACACTATGCTATTCCTGTAATATTACAATAGAAACTTAAAGTGTCATTACCCTGTTTTATTGATAGATAGATAGATAGATAGATAGATATTTGAGAAAACAGCCTATAGCAACTATATAGTATATAGTATCTCTCTATATGTAACAATTATTATTATAGAGAGACAGATACTATATACTATTGTTATAGTCTATGTTTTCTCAGATATCTATCTATCTATCTATCTATCTATCTATCTATCCCAACATACTAAGGCTACAGATCATTACACTATGGTTACAATATTTTGGTATGAGCTAATAAGTTCAAAGAAATTCTGTGCTTGGACCACAGAGCTGGACTTAGGCATGAGCAAACAGGTTACCTTTCAGTATAGAAGAGACTGTGATGAGGACCCCATATTTTGGCAGTGTTTCAAACAGACATGTCTACAATGCAAATCACTTAAGCATAGATAATATAACCACCCCATGAAAGGGATTTGCCAGCCTCCAACTGCCTTTTGAAATACTGTTAACTGTTAACTGGAATGAGCTATTAACATGAGGAAGAGGGAGGGTGTTTAAAAAGGTATGGTCTATGACACATTTACATTTTTTAAAATAAATATAACAGATGAAAAGCAACAAAATAAGCCTTTTGTGTCTGAGAGATCTCACATCAGTGCCATGTCAAATATGAGTCAGTTTGAGTGAGTCAGTCAGACCATTTGAATGGACATGAATGGTGTAAATGGTTCTACCATTCTTCAGATTTTGCAGATTGAATTCAAAAGCATTAGAAACATCCCCAGCCCCCCATACATGAATGATTTTCATTCGTAAAGTGTCAAAGCATAATCAGTGGGCCAATCAATTCCCATTACTCATTCTCCACCAACAGCAACAATGTGCAGTTCAACAGATGCAGGCATTCATTCAGTCTGAAGCCTTTCTCATCGATCAACCGAGGCCCAGGAATGGAAGGTGTAGCAACACAATGTATATGCTGACTCTGACAGTATAATTGGTATTCTGAAACAGTGCTTAGGCGTCCCAGGAGATTACTGCCAGAGCCAGTGTCTTTAGCTTCATAAGATTCCCCACAGCATGATGAAGTAATGCAACAATGATCAATAAATAGAGAAATAGCATGAGGTTGGAGTAAATGTACAGTGTATTTTTCCATGTTTATGTTAGGATGAGAAATTATGCGAGGACCTGTGTATTAAAGTAGCAATTCCCATATGTACATCTGTGGTCTTGGATAGAGGACTCATCTAAGATAACATTATTGACACAATTATATGACACAATTGGACATAGGAAGCCACATTTATGTCTGTGAGTTGATGAGTTCCACGCACTTGATCTCTATCTCATTAAATTATGTGTTTTCCCTTTTCGGTATAAGGTAGGAGAGGCAGGGGAACAGGTGCAATTCTCACTGAAACTCACTGAAATACTCACTGAAAAAGGCAGAGATGTAGACCTTGGAGTATTTTCTTCTTTTGAGTATAATGCAGTATTGAACTGTCAACCACCATTGTTGACTATAACAATCACAGATCACCAAAACTTCAATTTTAATTGGTGATTTTAACAGCGATTTCTGTCATTTAAAAATAATTGGCATCGGCTGATAACCGTGCACACATGGCCGATTAACAAACAAACGCTTGCACTTTCCCTTGTGTCAATCCTGTAAGTGTCAGCTTTATGATTTTTTTTCAGTCAGTTTTTTGTTTGATACATTTGTTGATTTAAAATAAGAGTGCAGATCTGTTGCATTTTTTCACATGCAATAAACAGCACTTAACTGTATGAAAGGAGCTATAAAATAGTTTGAGTGATTGATTGATTGATTGATATATAGGGGAGGCCAAATACAATTGTGAGACTTTTTACATTATCACACAAAAACTATTGATGGAAGAAAAAAAAATCACATTTTCCTTTCATTTATCTGTCTGCCAACAAATTCACAGTGAAAAATTCATGTGCCATGATCCTCATGTCAAGAACGGTTTTAAAAGTCCTATGACAGTTGAAACACTCATTTGTAGCTCTCTGCAGTAGGGAGAGTAATAATACCTGAGGTGAAATTAAAGTCTTTATGACATACTTGTATCTTCCTCTGATCTGTCAGTGGCCATTAATTCATTTTGAAATTAACCATGTTTTAATTCATTCATGTGTGATAAAATAGCACAGGCCTTTCTTGCTTAGGCCTTAAATAGCTTCATCCATTGCTCCTTGCACCACAACAAATAATCTCAGGTTATCTGGTTTGATTTCGCTTTACTTTAAATATTGTTTTATTGTGACAGATATATCAGTACAATAGTTTTAAGCTTACTTGTTGAGAAACTGAAATGTAAGTCATGGGATGTCTATTGACAATCAAACATGCACCCAGAAAGCAACTCTTTATCATTGCTTTCTTGCTTTCTGGCTGCTCTGGTCTTGTTTTAATTTTATATCATAGAATGCTGCCTTCTGTGTCACTGTCTGGTTCCCTCGCTCATAGACAAATTAGCTTGCATCTCTTTAACAAATAATCTGAGACCCTTACTTAAAAGATGAAAAATATAAACCAATTCCAAATGGAGACAAAAAAGCCTCATTTTGAGGCAGCCCAGGAGCTCAATAGATCTGAAAGCCGCCTCTCATTTAGGCTACATTTGTATGGTTGTTCTCTTTTTTACATTCTTGTTTCTAGCAAAAATTCAACACAGATAGACCATTATTTATTCAGTAATTATTTCTTAATAATTAAGTTGCCAAGTTGTAACTTTAAAGAAGGTAAAAGACACGTGCATATGCCATGTGATGTCAAACAGCATACTATATGTGATGTGAAACTCCTCAGCGCAAATGACTGGTTCAGATACTTTGATTAACTATAAATGAGAATTGCACTGGCATATGGGAAATGACTAAGCTCATTCATATTCAAAGTGCTGTTTAGAATTTGGGTATGGGACTAATGCATTTTCTGTAATCCATGGCTGTGCCTATGTGGGCTTGGACCTATGTACACTCACACTGTTAATTCAACAGCCCTGGCACCCACTCAGTAAACACTGTATCCTGGAGATAGAAGACCAAGGTGGAAAGACAAGATAGTATTCAAAGAAAAGGGTTAGCTAGAATTATATTGCTTACAGTATTCCTCGATGCAGGTTTCAATGATACAAATGTTTGCTTCTTGCCTGGGCTAGTACATTATGTTATTCTTGACCCCAATATAATTTCACTGACCCAGAAAATTGAAATGTATGCTTTTAACCACCCTCTAGATTTTCAATGTATAGATTAACCCTACTTACACTTACTGTATTCAGCCTTTCTATGAATGTAGCCATCAGTAACATGGGTAAACAAAAACTATAGAACAAAATAATGAGCCTTGTATCTCTCTCCAGTCATCCTCATCTTGCCGATAAATTATGGGACTTGATGGTGGATTGTCAGCTACACATGGAGCAATAGATACCATGTGCTGCAACCCCTTGCCATGGGCACTGAGCGCTTTTAAAAATGAACCAGGTTGATCCACTTTAAATTGCATGCACCACACAAACATGGTACGACTGATCCATCATTTCAGCCCAAGAAAACAGAGCAACAAAATCCTAATTTACACCTTGAAATTTGATGTTCCTACTGCCACGTCACTCCGCACAGCTCTCTAACTCTGCACATAGCTGCCATCCAATCTGATTGGTCTGGGGGAAAAAAAACACAACAGAGAAGAAGAGATAATTATCACTGGGCAAGAAATAGTCAGTCAAAAGAAGAATATCTGTCACTGCATACTGCTCCCAGAGTCCAGTTTAATACATTTGATGCCTTTTTGTCTAACCCTTGAAAAGAAATTTTGGATGTGTACTCATCACTGCATTCATATGAAGAATTTGTGCAGACCATGTGCATAGAAAATGGGGCAGATAGATCCATTAATGCATATTCTACATTGGTACATTTTGAGAATTGAGTCATTTGCATGTTTGTTTGTTTGGACTCTTATGACTCATTTCTTGTCTGAAACTTCTGCTAATCTTGGCCAGGACTCCCTTGAAGAATAGATCAGTCATCTCAGTTGGACAGTACTGGTAGAAGAATTGTTGAATAAATTAAATAAGAAAAGAAACATAAGTCTTGACTATATCATATTAAGGCAACGTATGAGAAACCACTGCAGTATTTGTGCCTATTTGTATGCAAACAAAATTTGATTGATTTTAGATTGAAGTTCAAGAGCAAAACACATGTATGTTGTGAGGTGAACGAAGCCCGCCTTCCTGAAACGTCTATATCCATGGACTGTGGACAGGGATCTTGGGGGACACATTGATGTTTTGACACATTTTAGAGGTGCTGCTTATTCTGGACAGTGAGGGCGTGGAAGCATCAGGCGATGAGAGAGTTGCAGAATGCACTGAGGATGGCACAGCTGACCCCACAAGTGCTTAGTTTCCTAATGAAAAAATGCTGGCAGTTCCTTAGTATCTTGCCTGGCATCATGCATCACACTGGCTGCTTATCAAAGAGTACGCCTCGGCATTCAGGCTGTTTTACGAAGTCCATCGATTTTCCCTTGAATGATCTCTCTCTCCCTGGAGTCTGGAGGAATCAACCTCCACCTTCTCCCTCGCCTTAGCGATGTTCAGCTAAGACCGGTGCTGTCTGGTGGAGTCTCGTCTGAGAGAAGGTTGGGCAGTGGCTGAAGTTTCAATGACAGTTTCGATGACAGTCTTGACCAGATGACAGTTGGGGTACAAAGCCAATGTGTTGAGGTAAGCAGCATATCTGAGCATGTTGTGTATTGCCTATTACTCTGTAAGTGTGCGGTGTAAAGAAGTCTGTGATCCATAGCATAACTGATGAGGCAGGTGAAAGGTTGAAGTGTTTTACTGCTTGAATGGAAGAGGGCTGTGTCTGTGACGTGCATGTCTTTATGCAGCTGATCTATCCTGATTTAACCTCCAGCGTTCCGGTAAACAGAAATGTGCTGTTTTATATTGATTGTGAGGGGGAAGAGAGGTGCCACTGTCTGACGTAGGTTGGCAGACTTACAGGGGTTGTATTCAATAGCGCTCATTACACTCCTACTTAGGAACCGCATTGAGTCATGTGATCGTGTGCTTGACTACATCTCTGCTCGGACTGATAGATAACGCTTTAGTGAAAATGTAGTGTATAATAGGTAAGCCATACAGTGCATGACAGCTTCATTACTCATTTACAAATACGGATTCATCCTAAAATCATCACATTTCAGAAGATTTTCATGTGACTTCTATGATTTCTAACATGAATGAATATACAGTATTAGATGCTAAAAGACTATAATTCCTACATTCAAGGCCAAATCTGTCATATTAACAAATGAAAAACACAAAAACATATGTAAACATCTATAAATTATTAAAGGTTTACAACTGCAGCATTAGTGAACGTTTGAATGAATCATACACAACTCTGTATGTGTCTGACAGTCAGGCCCAGCAAAATGATGCACAGTTGGTGTAGCTATCAGCCAAAATTAGGTATTTCTTAATGGTGATGCCATGTGGGTTTTACTCAAGTGATACATGTGTTTTATTAACTCATCTTTACTGTGTGTTATGCATCAAGCTCTGTTTATGTTCAGTTAACCTAAAGCTGACTTCATCCTGCACTGGTTATTGATTACAAGCAATTCTTCTGTCGGTTTTTGGCCACATCGGTCTGCTCATCATGCAGGGTCTAGAAGCTGTCATGTATTTTTTGGGAAAGGGGTAATATTGTGAAGTGAAGAGCTCTGGAGAGGTACCTACCTTGGCTTGTTCCCTTTGATTACTGCCTTAAAGAAAGGTCACAGACGATTACATAAGGAGCATACAGTACTTCTGTTTGGTGCTCAGACTGTCTTTGCACCGCTTTCTAGATTTATATTCATCCTCAGGTATGTATGGTTGAAGCATGAGCAATATTATCACTATTAGTCATTATCTTGGTATTAGTTTGTGAGACATAATGCAAAGAAAAATGGGTGTGTATGACGACATAGGAGGTGGCGATAGTCTTTGTTCATAATTAAAAAAAAAAAAAAGCAAAGTAGAAGCCTTAGAACTGCAGAAAGGCAAAGAAACAAACCAGCGCTTAATTTCCATGCCACTGAATCTGTTAAAGACGTTTCGTGATACAAATCGAGAGTGAGAGGAGATATGTCGAGATATTAATCAAATTCCACTGATGAAATGAAGCTGAACAATGAGTCGTGCTCTGTCTGCGTGCCCTCTTGACACTGTCGTTTGCCTGCTTTGCTCATTTCCGTGTCTCTACTTGTACCCTGATTTGTGCAGGCTGAACAGCTCTCTCTCACCGAGGGCCTAAACCCGGTGAAGCAGGCTTAATACTCGTCTCTGAGGCAGCGTCCTGTTGCCTCGGCGGGCTAAGGTGCACGCCATGGAAATGCAAAATCCTGGGTTTTGAATCCAGCCCAGGACCTTTATCGCCAAGCTGCCCCCCTCTTCCTCCCAGTCTTTGCTGCCTCTCCCTACTTTGAACTATCCAATAAAAAGACAAATGTGATAAATAAATAAACAGTGTTCTTTGTGGCTGCCACACCGCACTGTTTGAGAGCAGCTGAAGTGACAGCTGCGTCCAGGGAATGTCAGAACGGCTACCCGGCCTGCTGGGTGGTAGACTGTCCAGAGCGCTCACCAGTGTAGATCTGAAAGGTTTCAACACTCTGAACTGACACGTGGCGACGGTGCTGTAAAATTATATTTTATCACGATTACTGTAAAAAATTGTCATATTCAACAGCTTACTGACACCATTTCAACTGTATTTTCATGAAGAGAAGATGCTGGAATATTTTTCACAGATTAGATTTCCAATGAACCAAAGGCAGGAGGTTGTGCAATGTCTTATTTCTAAAGTCTGCTGGAGATGCTGCCCGCCTTTTTCTTTTTGACAGGGACATTGTCATCTCTAAACTCTTCCTGGTCGGGGTGGTGTAGGCTGTCATACCCAATTATTATTTTCTTCAGCTCCACGACCCCCCCTACTGCATTGCCTCTATGTCTGGTACAGGCAGTTCGCAGCTTAGTCACTGCCCACCTGTTTCTGTAGTAACCACAGAGAGAATAGACAGGATACCACAAAAGCCCTCAGACCATTGTCTGTCGAATGCCTCTTGTTTTTGATAGGAGATGCCTGAGAGAAGTTGTAGCTATGGCCCCCTTGTTGCTATGTAACTATTTGAAAACCTGTATGGGTTATCATGCTCTTTTGGGAAAGTGTTTTTAAAATTTTAGAGCCCCTACCACTAATAACTGTCGATCTCTCTGTGCAGTGAAAAGTCAGAAGAAGAAGTCATCAAAGGTCCCTCCTGTAAAAAAAAAAAAGAAAAAAAAACATGTCAGGTGTTGTGAGATGTTCTCCGAGAGGGGAAAGGCTCTTGGGTGCACAGTAAGGACCAGGCTGCGAGTTGACATTCGCTTTAAATGGCACCAGATTGCTTTTTGTTGTACAGCTGAACTTACATGTCCAAACAAGATAAAAATTTCCATGAGGGAAAAATAAAAGTATATGCATTCTTTGCAACCATTTGGGTGATTTAATAGTCAACCAAACTTGCATTTACAGAAAATATATAATTTTTTTTTTTTATCTTCACTGATTATGTTAAGCTCCAAATCTGTGCTTGAATGTAGACTCAACATTATCAAACCAGCTGGTTTGAATAAAAAGACTAACAGACTGTAGCCCAGGCATGATGAAACACAGGCTGACAAAACAAACAATAATAAACAATAGCTTGAGTGGATCTGTCTTTCTGCTCTTTCATCCTCTTCACTTTCTCATCACAGAGCTCAATATCAAATTTCTGCAATTATTCATTTGAATGTGTAGTACAAATTGAGAATGATTAATGTTGGCAAAAATCCTTGTTGTCTAAATGTCACGGAGGAACAAGTTCTGTTTGGTAACTGGCAGTTTACAGCTTGCTAGAAATCTGTTAGTTATTTTTGCAACAGCAGGTAGCAGAGAGACAGAAACATTGGCTGGACTGGAAACCTAGTGGATAACCAAATTACTTGGCTAGCTTGATACACTAATGACTGTTATGTGCTACCATCTTTCCATTAAGACCAAGGTAGGCCGCTGTTACAGATAAAGGGAAATCTTTCTACCGAGTTAGCTATTTGTATATAACTTATAACTTTCTCTACAACACTTACTGCCTGCGATCTGAGGGAGAGCCCAACACAACACGCAGGATATTGTATCTTCAACCACCTACATTTTGTCTGTCTCTCCATTTCTCTGTCTCTCTCTTTGTCTCTTTTTTCTCTTTCATTCCTCTCTTTCGTGTTGAGTGGCTGTTGCTGCACGATTCAAAACATTTCAGTCCATTGCACGTCAATGACGTACTTGTTCCTTTGACACATGCAGTTTTTTTTTTCTTGTCCATTCAGGCAATCGACAAATATGTGCTGTTTTTGTGAGTATTTTTCTACTTGTTGAGTGGGTGCCTGTTGGCACAATCTGGAATAGAGCATTGTTAGCAAATAAGACATAGAGGATGAGGTTTATCTTATAAGAGTATTAGTACTTTGGACCAACAGTGCAATCTGCGACAATTTATGCTTTTTGGGGGATTTTTGAAAAGATTGCACCCTTAACGCCGATAGTTTGGAAAACAGCTGAGATAGAAGTGCAGGTCGTTCACTGAAGTTTGATTGACTTTGGGGTAAGTCGGTCCTGAGAGAATTTTCATTCCGGGATGAAAAATCCTTGTAAGTTGAAGCAGCAGTAATTTACAGCACCTATAGTACGTCTGTGTTTGATTTCATTATTCCATGTAATGTGAAAGCAGGCAGCTAAATATTTGATAATCAATCCATGATGAATATCTCATCAAACAGCTGCTGCACTCTCTTGGCTGACGTACCATTGCCTGCCTGACTTATGTTCATCTGTAAATGTGGTCAATAATGAATCACAATGCCACACAATGAGTTTCATAATAGCGCATTCAGTGAAATACTGATTCATACACCAGATTTCATACTTATTTTGAGATCAAGTCATATAATGGTTTGTTGGTTTATTTGATGAGAACGTGTAATGCCCCCTTTTACAAATACACTTGATACACCATAACAGTGTGTGAAAATTAGTGTCATGAAGCTGTGTTTGAGAGGTAATTTGGAGCTTGGGCAACACCATCAGGCACAGTGTTTCAGATGGAGAAGAAAGGGAACATGTCTAACGGTTGTTAGGGTAGAGAGGCAGTTTATCAGTTTCTTCTTTCAGCTGCATGAGGAAGGGAAATATGCATGAAGTCTGAGGTCAGTAAAGCCACTCTGACCTGCTTCTGTAATTGAAGCTGGCTTCCAGGCCTGCTGATGAGCTGGGATTGACATCAGGTGCAACGACTGAAAGGGCAATTTTTTCCTCAAGCTATTACCTCCGGGACGTCTTTTCCCTCTTTATTTTGACTTTCCGATGCAATGGGGGAATGCTTGTCCGACATGGTTCAACAGTTGTTAAATGTCCCCATGTGACACAGTTCAATGTTCCTTATATGCACCAACCCTTGTATTTCCCACCTTTCTTCATGCTTGTCAACCTTTTCTGGATCTAAATGAGACAAAAGGCTTTCTTCATCCAACCAATTACAACTGGGTGAAGGAAAATCCTCGATATCCAAAAGAATCACAATATCAAAATTGGGATTATCAGGTACACACCTCCCATTTACTAAATTATTATTATTTTAAAATGTGTCCCACAAAGTCCCAAGAAGCTCAACTGTAAATTTTGAAGTCAAATATGCCTTCTTTACCGATTATTTTTCCATTTTGCCCTTCCATCCACACTGTCTCTAATAAGAACCTGCTGTTTTTGTCAACTGAAAACAGTTTATCCAAAATGCTCACCCAAATGGATAAATTGGAAAATGCTGGCTTTGTGTTGTAGTATAACCAATGAAAACAGATACAATTGACTGTTTTGATGCCACATAATATTATTATGCAATCCTGGCTGGTACCAAAACAATCAACATGGTGGGCAAAGTAACACAAGTGTTGTTCTGCTCATGCATAATATAGAAATTTAAGTGTTAAACGGCTCTTTCAGATACTGACACATTCTGACTTCAGGGTGTTGCTTGTGATATTTCTTTTCGTCTTCTTTCATTGTATCTATAAACCTGCTGGTTTCTTTCGACCAAGATGACAAGGACATTCAGCAGCATAGTACGAGATACAGAGCCAGCCAAGTTCCTGCCTTTGATATTTGACGATTGTCTTTGCCTTCGAGTGTTATTGATGATCCTTGACGTGTCTCTGTGTGAGTGTGTGAGTAGGAGGTTGGAGGTGTTTGTGTGGGACCAAGATTGTGAGTCATGAATAATTCAATGATACATGATAATGATGTGACAGTAAATGGATAACAGCACACTATTCTGAATCCCTGCAGTGTTAATTTTGGCATCTATTTTACATTTAGTCTTAGTCTTTAGACAAAAATGAATATTAGTTTTAGTCACATTTTAGTCATTTTATCCCTCATAGTTTTAGTCCAGTTTTAGTCGACAAAAAGTCAGTACAATTAAGTCAACTTTTAGCCACATTTTGATTATCCATATTATAGCCACAACAGTCATTTCACTAGGCTAACACTTAGAATAATTATAGTACTAACCATAGGCCATATAAACCATTATTAAATATACTATATACACCAATTGCCATTGCCACACAGTCACACTTGATACACCTGATGCTGGACAGCAATGGTGGTGGAGAGTTTCATTTCGTGCACGCGCATATAAACGCATATTCACACGCGATGCAGTTATCTTTTCTGACAACACCGTTGTCCATTGGCGACATCAAATGTATAAAATAGTTTTATTTCACTCTCACTTATGTAAGCCACAAAGTCACAGAACAGCCCTGGAAGTGTCTGGTAAGCAAGCAAGACAAACGCGAGAGAGACGAGTTTATGCAGCCTGATTGCTGTTCCCACAGTTCACTCTTATGGTGTTTTTTTCTCTTTTTGTGACCAGTATTCAAACTCCATTATTAACACAGCCCTGCCACTCTGGTGAACCCCTGACTGTTTTCACTGTAATTTTCTATAAATTACCACTCACTGTAAGTCGCCCGTAGTCTGTTAATTTTCCAGCAGCCAGCTGTTGCCTTCAGGCTCTCTCTGTCATCTCGCCGGACAGAGAGATACGAGGCGAACACTGACCCAGAGG